>PVHX01006715.1:0-97987 GCA_004024805.1 Geosciurus inauris
TATTCAATAGCAAATTATTGAGTTTCCAGGTGTTGTAGTGGCTTCTTTTTTTTAAACTGTCATTAATTTCTAGTTTCAGTCCATTATGGTCAGATAGAATGCAGGGTAGTATCTCTATTTTTTTGTATTTGCTAAGACTTGCTTTATGGCATAGCATATGATCTATTTTGGAGAAGGATCCATGAGCTGCTGAGAAAAAGACAATTTGTTTTTTGATTTGGCACTGGGGGTTCAACCCAGGGCCTTCAGCATGTATTCCCAGCCCTATCTGTTATAATTTGCACATACTGCAAATAAAGTAATTTCTTTGTTTTTTCCTCAGCTTCCACGACTTTATCTGCAGGAAAAGCTTATACTTAAGAAGCACAATTAAAGGGATCTGCCAAACTGCTCTCTCTTTTCTTCTTTCAGGAGATAGCTAAAAGCCAATATGTTCAAGGTTTGGTTTTCTGAACTAAGGCACATGATAGTTTTGGGGAAACTCAGAAGTATGTGCTTGTTACACTATTCCCTGGCCTTAAGAATTTTCTAGTTCTACATTCCTAAGCTTTCACTAGCAGACATTATGACCAGTTTTACAAATACTACGTTACCTGGTGCAAAGGTTTTTGGTAAGAGTGAAAAAGAGAATAGAAACGAAGAAATTATAAGCATCAACATATATCACCTATCAACTCCTTCAAGGAAAAACTTCACCAGTCTGTGGCCACTGGGAACATTTTCAAACACACTAAACACACCAAAACAAATTATTTCTGAAGATAGTGATTTGGGGAACCAGTCTACCTCCAAACACACCCAGAAAGTAAATAAGGAAAACACCCACTTTCGGCACACCTTACTGATAACACATTTCTTATGAGAGGAAAAAAGAAAGGAAAAAATGAATCTACTATAGAATATTTCTAAGAATAAAAATATTAGATAGCAGTTTAAATCCTTAAGGCTATTAACTGAGCAAAAATCATTTCCTGAAATTTTTTCTGGATTAATTTCTTAAAGACAGGATCTTATGATAAATTAGAAGAAGTATTTAATATATTTTAACCTAAAACTGAGGTACAGAATGGTCCAAATATTTCACTGTTGGCTATTTTCATCTAATTAAAATCTATCAGATTAAAAAAATCTAAATACACAATTTTCCCAATGTAAATAAAATGTTAATTTCTTTTGAAAATCTTTATATTTTGAAGGATCGTAAAAGGAAAGACCAGAGGCTGGGGTTGTAGCTCAGTGGTAGAGCATTTGCCTAGCACCTGTGAGGCACTGGGTTTGATCCTCAGCATTTCATAGAAATAAGTAAGATTAAGGTATTGTGTCCATTTACAATGACAATAAATAAATAAAAAGACCATTTCCTTTTAAATCAAAACAGACTTTGTGATTCTTTCTGCTTTTAGATTTTAAAAAACTTTATTTTAGAGTAATTTTAGATACACAGAAGAGTTACTAGATAGTATAGAGTTCTATATGCTTTTTATCCAGCTTCCCCTAATATTAACATCTTTTCATAATACAATATTAACAACTTTATATTCATCAAAACTGAGGAAGTAATGTAGACAATCAAATAATTAAACTACAGACTTGTTCAGATATTTCATAGTTCTCACCAGTTTTTCCACTAAGGACTTTTTTCTGTTCCAGGATCCAATCCAGGATGCACGTTAAAACAGGTGTTTTGTGGCCTAGGACTTATGGAATTGAATTTCCAAGGTAATTTACACTTTTATAGCCACAAAAGTAATGCATATCCTTTTGTGATTTTAATCCTGAATCTGGTCACATTCCCAGGGGAACATACTCACACCTAGACAGGCAGGTAAATGGTCATTGAATTTGTTCCAGGCAGAACAGTGAACTATTAAGAAAGAGACCTGGAATAAGCTTGTGTTTAAATGCTTTATGACTTTCTACCATTTTCTAACTGTGGAAACTTGGTTAAGTTACCCAATTTCTTGATTCCTATTTCCTCATCCAAATCACAGGGATAATATTAGTACTAAACCAAAGGGTTGTTGAAAATCAAGTATTAACATGAGTAAAATGCTTAAAAGAGTACTTGTAACACAGCAAATATGCAACATGTTATACATATCAGTATTATCACATGCAGGTTCACGTGATATTGCCACCAAGAAAAGGGCTTTAGTTCAATGGTAAGAGAAGAAAACAAATGCCATGACCCAACTCCACATTTCTTAGATATTAAGATTCTCACCCATGTTAGCTAGTCACAATTTCTTCTTATTTAAGAAAAGATGATATCTGTGGGACACCATCTGAAAATGGTATTCAAATGAAAGTATCTTAACATTAATCATATTATGGAATCTAGAATAATATTCTCCTGGAATCCATCTCTCCCAATGTTTTATTATTTAATTTTTTTGTGGTACTGGGGATTAAACACAAAAAGATGATGATGATAGAGATGCTATACCACTGGCTATATTCCCATCTCTTTCTTAAAAAATTGAGAGAAGGACATTAAGTTGCAATGCTGACTTTGAATTTGGGATCCTGCCTCAGCCTATCAAGTTGCTAGGATTATATCTGTGCACCGTCACACCAGGTTCTCTCATTGTTTTAAAGTAGGAAAGTTTTTCTATTCATTGGCTGGAAGGCTAGAAATGTACAGTAAAGAAGGAACCAGAGTGAAATTCTAGCCTTCCCTTCTTCTTCTCCTGCCCTCACAGAACTGGGCTGAAGCCACAAGTGTTTCAGTCAATAGATGTCCAAGAGAAAGGAAGGGAGAAGGCAAGTCCCTATGTGGATGTCAGGCCAAAAAGGAAGCCTCTGCTGAATAGTCATTGCATATAGGAATACATAACTTAGAAACTTCAAGGGCTTCAGAACTCCACATTCTATTTTAAAATGTCTTTATGAAATTTAATTCATATACCAAAAAACTCATCCAGCAAAGCATATACTTCAATGTTCACCTTGTTGAATATATATAAATCAACCTTCTGGATAGTTTAGTTTAAATTAAGTTTTGCTTAACTTAAATTGAGGTTTCAAATCATCCCAGAGCAAGTTGCAATTGCCAAATCCTACAACTTCTAGTCACAGGAAATATTTCCCCCTCACTCCTTAAATTAGAGTGACACCTTCATACTCTGGTAGAACTATTAGGAAAACAGCGTATTTTGATTACTGTACTTGTGTGTGTGTGTGTGTATGTATTATACACACACATATATATATTATACACATTTTGGGGGGGGTACCGGGGATTGAACTCAGCAGTACTCAACCACTGAGCCACATCCCCAGCCCTATTTTTGTGTTTTATATAGAGACAGGGTCTCACTGAAGTGCTTAGCGCCTTGCCGTTGCTGAGGCTGGCTTTGAACTTGCGATTCTCCTGTCTTAGCCTCCCAAAGTGCTGGGATTACAGGTGTGTGCCACTGCACCCAGCTTCTACTTGTATATTTTTAAGAGGAAAAAAGTCTTACTCTTCCAAACCCTAGGAAAGAATCACTTACAACTGTCATGTAATGTAGCATTCGACCATCCACTCGTCCTTCATCAAACTGGGTCTTATACTGGGGGAGGCCAATGTCATCCAACCATCCTAAAGAACAGAAACCAGTGTCATTACAATATCACAAAGTACCTGTTTTTGTGATTAAAAAGAAATGGCGGCAATATTTATTTATTTATTTATTTATTGTTTTATTAAGAATAAAAACCTCTTACTAGTGACCCAGTTGAAATCCAGCTTCCCATGATTGGTTTCTTCCTCGGATCCCAGGGCTTGCAGTGCCAGCTGAAGTTTCTTTCGATGAAGTGAATGCTTTATTCCAAGTTCCTGAAACAATAAATAATAACTAAACTGATAATTCTACCTATATGAGCTTGATGACTCTGGAAAATAATGCAAATTCTTCCAAAATGAAGCTAGCATTAAGGATTCAATCTACATTAAATCAAATTACTCAGGCTAGTAAAATGTTGCTAGATAAGAGGCAGCTAGCGAGCCAAGACAGCCAGAATTCATTTAGTGATGTGTTAGATATTCCCCAGTGACTCATTTTTTTGTAAGATAGGAACTGTAGCATGCATAATAGGAACTTTACTCTTATTTTGTGCAAAATTTTAAAAATAACCGGGATACAGACATAGGGAGTTTTTTCCTTTTGCAAAGTTAAGTTGGATTGCATTTCTTACATTGAAAAGATAAGTCAATGATAAACCCACAAAATGATTTTAAGTCATATGAGCTTAAGGTTCATTAGTATGGCTACACGATTATTTTTCATAGAATTCCCAGTGGCTTCTGTGTTCCACAAAGAATCATTAAGACTGGGTTTTTCCTTTTAAGTCCATAAGATGAAATAAGTATGAAATGGCTGAATATTCAAACCTTTTCAAGATTAGTAACACTGGCTCCACCCATGCCCCTTCCTGGAATACCAAGCTATCCTATATTTACATTCTCTTTCTCTCAGTATTTTATAAATAAAACAGAGAAGCAGTCACCTTCTCTAGATCTTGTTGAGAAGCCTGCAAAAGTGTTTGACCAGATGCAATCCAGTGCTTGCCAGAATTTAGGTAGGATCCCAAACCTTGTTCTGCAAGCCAATTACAAACTTGCTCCTTGGTCCATTTGGCAAATGGTGTATCCAAGTCACTGTAGGAAAATGAACAAATGCATGAAAAATAATTCAAAGACAACTGTGTGGCTTATCATCAGTTTTGAACAACTCTATATTCAATAGATATGGAAATTCCCTGGTGACACACAGTTGACCATGAAAAACTTAATTTTTAATGTGTATTTGGAGAAGGAAGTAGTACTAGAGTTGAAAGTTATCTTCTAAGACCACTGCCCTCATTTTATATGAAACTGCAAATGTGATTTAGCAAGAACATGTTCTATAGAGAAACATTAAGTTGAACCAGCACAAGTCACTGTACCAGTTTTAACCAATGTTTTTTCAAGACTGGATTCCTAAACAGAAAACACTAGAACTGAAAAAACTCAAGTCTAACTGTAATTAACTTTGACAGAACTATGGTTTTTTTTCCTGATAACAGCTTATGAGAAGAGAAAAATATGCTGCCATTGAGTCTAGGAAAGAGTAATCAAAATAAAATTTCTGTTTGCTTTTACTTAGACAGTGTTCCTGTTTGCGGGGGGAAAAAAGTGAAGATGAACATGACTTTGAATTTTTTTTTTTAAATGCACAAGGAAGTCCTTTATTGTATTCAATGAGAACATATGGCAAATGAGACCACTAGGTATTTGGTAAAGGCAAAGGGAGTTTCCTCCTTGCTGAAGCCTGTGTCCAGTGACTCGCTTGTGTGGGAGGGACTGTTTTAGATTTAGTATCAACACCCTGTACTGTATGTTTGCCAACCCCACCTCTCATGCTTAGAAGGTCAAAAGAATAGTTCTCTACTTTGATAGGGGTGTAGGAAAAGTTCTTAAGAGTCTTAATACATAAAACATTACATAGCCTTGATAACTCTAAGAATTCTGATAGAATTTGTCTTTAAGTGCTTTCAAAGACTCCACTAATCTCTAATATTTATTGAATGGTTATTATTTGCCAGATGTTTCACTCATATTAACTCATTTCATCTTCACAATCACCTTTTCGGGTGAGTCTTAAGTATTATGACAAGAAAATTGAGGTACACAGCATGGAAGTCATTGTTTATGATCACCTGGCTGATAGAGAGTGGTATGGGCAGAAACCAAACCCTGTTTCAACTTACTATTCTGTGTGTGTGTGTATGGTGTGCTAAAGGTCAAATTTAGGGTCTCACAAATGCTACGCAAGCACTCTCTACCACTGAGCTGCACCCCAGCCCCTAGAATCTACTTTTAACCACTATGCTATCCATGGCTGTTCTTCATAGTACTTCCAAAACAATAATTATGTAAAATTTACATTCAAGAACCGTTGTAGTACAGATGTGGCTGACACTTCAGCTCTGGCTCCTCACGTAGCTCACACCAATCACAGACAAACTGCACCATTCTGAAGACGATGGACCCTGTGTGGCAATAAGCTATACTTTTGATTATTTAACCCAGTGAGAGTATACTCAGGTGTCCCTGAGCCTTGATGCTTGGGTAGAGATGCTTAAGTTCATTCACTGGCTATTCTTACCTGTTAGACTGTCCCAAATCTCGAGACCAACCCAATCGAGGGCCTGCAGTTGCCCTTGTCCCTCCTCTTTTGAATTCAGGCTCAGCCATGTCATCTGGGTTGAATGTAGTTGATTGACTTCTCCTAAGTCTGAAGAAGACATAACCCCACATGGCCACATATTAGATTTGAGGAAGCCTTCGACTTTAAAGTTAATCAGAACTTATTTTCTTGGCAGTACTGGATATGGAATCCAGGGGTACTCTACTGCTGAGCAATATCCCCAGTTCTTTTTATTTTATTTTTTAAAATTCGAGACTGGGTTCCTTTTCCTTTCTTTTTTTGGTACCAGGGATTGAACTCAGGGACACTCAACCATTGAGCCACATTCCCAGCCCTATTTTGCATTTTATTTAGAGACAGGGTCGCACTGAGTTGCTTAGTGCCTCGCTTTTACTGAGGCTGGCTTTGAACTCATGATCCTCCTGTCTCAGCCTCCCAAGCTGCTGGGATTATAGGTGTCTGCTACCGTGCCTGGCCTTGGGTTTCACCAAGTTGCCCAGATTGGTCTCAAACTTGTGATCCTCCTACCTCAGTCTCCTGGGATTACAAGGGTACACCACAGAACCCAACAAATCAGAACATTTTTAACTGGTGCATATTCTTCCTTGTAGTGCAGTAACATATATTATCTGTACTTAAACTTTAACTGAAGCCCAATGAGTTAATAAATCCCAAATCATAATATTCCTTCCATAAGAGGAACATAAAAACTTTACAATTTCATACCCATTTTCAGCCAGTTTTCCATTTAGCCCTGCATTTGAGCAAGAAGTAAGACAAATCCCACTCTACTCATTCACTCTTTTACTTACTTTCCAAAGAGTCTCATGATACCTCTGGATTTCTTTTTGGAATCTGGAGATGGTGGAGATATCTGGAAAGGATTGTTCCCTTGTGAATTTTTGGCCTGAGAAGATGTGCCAGCCAGATCTAGGTGCTCCACTATCTCCTTTTCTGTTTCAGCTATTCCAAGAACAGAATAGAAGACTTGATGAATTTTAAAATGCAGAATGAACATGATTAGAAATTAACCTTGATTTTAGAAACTGTTAGGGATTCTTCGGTTGGCCTATAAATCAGTGACTGATAGCTCTGGTAAATATGAAAAATGGAACACAAATGTATATTCTACTCTACAGTTTACTCTCTTGAATTCATTAACTTAAAATCACAACTGTTTTGAGATTAAAAGTATGAGATGGGACTACTTAAATCTTTCCTCAAATGATTTGAACTCTTAATGAAACCATCCTCAATCTTACAGTGAGTTTCATGGCACTGTTGACTATTTCTCATGCTCTTTAAAAGCACTATCTCCCTTTGTTGCTGTGCTGACAGTATCCTGGCTCTAAATAATAGCTTTTGCTAAAATAACTTGGCACTAAATAATAGCTTTTGCTTTTGTGTGTGTGTGGTACTGAGGTTGAACCCCAGGGCCTCACATATGCTAAGTAAACACTCATCAATGAGCCACATTCCCAGCCCATTTTTTACTTTGAGACAGGGTCTCACCAAGTGCCCAGGCTGGCCTCCAACTTGAGATCCTCCTGCCCTAGTCTCCCATGCAGCTGGTATTACAGGTGTGTGCCACTATGCCCAGCTTAAGCTTGGCACTAAGTGATGGTTTTACACATTTATGAGCAGGTGAAATAAAAATTTCTGGGCCTGGTCTCTTCTCCCAGTCTCAGTATCTGAACGTCTGTACGCGTTCCCAATTCAACATGCCAGAGACATTTTGTACTAAAATCCATTTAATTTCCTTAAGAGTCTCTCAAATTTTATTTGATATTTAACTAATATTCTCCTTGTTACTCCATTTAAAACTCTTAATCATTTTCTTTTTATCCCTTTTTTTCCTTTGGCATTTAGATCACATCAGCTACCAAGTACTGCTCCCCCCACCCCTGCCCCTGATGGTACTGGGGATTGAACCAAGGCGTGCCCAAACTTTTTATTTTTCTATTTTGAGACAGGGTCTTACTAAATTGTTCAGGCTGGTCTTAAACTTGTAATCCTCCTCCCGAGTAGCTGGGATTACAGGCATGAGCCATGGCACCCAGCCTAGCAATTTTTAAAGAAATTTATCCCAATTTATTATGACTTGGGCAGTGAGAGAATAAGCAGCTGGATATGCATAAATTTTCCTTTTGATATAAAGTCAATACCTATTTATTTTGCTTTAAAATAATACCATCTACATTTGCCACTGCCAGATCTATTTTAGTTCTTTTAACTGTCTCTTAGTGGATAGTTGTACATTAACACACACAAGGGCTACTATTTCTTCAATGTGAGATTTTATACTTAATAAAGGAAAGTAAAAGTTGTAAAATCAACAAAAATCATAGGAACAGTGTTTCAGCAAGATATACAAGTTGCAGAAGTTGACTTTTCTATGAAGCAGGGCTGTGATTACAGGTTATGTAGTAAGCAGCATTTGCCTCTAAGCATCAACAATCCAATTCTAAGAAAGATGCAACAGATTATCTGAAAAGAGTTGTCTGAAAACATCATCTTATTTATGCATCCAGTGTTCATTCTAGGTGTTTATGACTACAAGAGAGCATGTCACTTTTGCTGGTCCACATGACTACATACGTGGATGTCTATATAAGGTGGCAATACCTACCAGGGAAACCCAAGGGAGTCTATCCATTCACATCCTACAGACAAGATGAGAACTGGAGCCACTGGAAATGTTGCCTAGCTCACCCTCATTTTAAAAGAATTATATTTTCCTTTTGAAGACCGCCCCCCTACTGAATACTGTCATACAAAAAGGAAAACTGAGCTTCCTCTCCTAAAATCACTTTTAGGCTACTACTCAGATAACATGTCAAGTTGCCTCTGTCATTGCTAAATGCTGTAACCATCTTCAAAGCAGTAAGATGTCAGAAAAATGTTTCCCTAAGAGACATCTTCAATGTCTTCTACAAACCTTCCTACCTGACTAAAAACACTTCTTTTTGGAGGCTGGGTAAAAGGTACACATGGAAAAGGAACTGGAAGTGAATGAATTATGATATGTGCACCAGGAGTGAGAGAGCTGAGATGGACAATGACAGGACACTCCTACCCTGGACTCTGCCATCTGCAGGGCACTTCTGGGGCCTCTTAGAACTCCCCAAAAGGTGTCAACAGCCTTGGCTAAAACTGTGTTTGAGCTTGGAAGTAAAGATACTATGGAAGACTTTTTAGCATAAAAAACAATCTGGAATAGAGAACAACATTTTCTGGGTGTTGCCAGCTCACTTTCTAGAGATTATAGAGGCCAAGAGCAGGGATTAGATAGGCTGGGAGCACAGCGCTGGTAAAGGCCGGCATGCAGGGGTACGATACCTAAGGTGGGTGCACTGGCACTTCGTTTACGGTCTTCAGATATCCCAACAATGCACACAATCACACGCAGCCCAAAGGAGAGAACACAGGGGGTGACAAAATGAAACACAGATGAGACTCCTCCTAACAAATACACACCATGGAGGAAAGGCAAACACTGTGCTTCTGAGGTCACACCTAGACTCCACCAGAGCTGTCAACAGGGGGTTAGCTTATCCACTATCAAAACAGATGGGACACTGTCTATAATGATGTCACAGACAATCACATTTTTAGCACTTTCTGCTATTTATACCATAGGAAACAGAGTATGGGGGGAGTTGACACATCCTCACACTGCTAAATTAAATTCACTGAAACATTTGCTAACTATATCTGCCCCTTCCCAAGTCATTCACCTTCATGACAAATAGATGAATAAGGGAAGGGAAGAGATTGACCTTTTCTCTATTTTTCCCTCAAAGATCAGATCATGTGCATCTCAGCCACACATACCCAAGTTTGGTGCACTTGCTGTCCTTTTGTTACTTTTGATTTTAAAGAAGCCCCGGCCAAAAGAAGATCTTGCTTTTCGAGTGCCAAAGGGGTTGTCATCTACAGAGGCATCACGTCCTGGAACTTTGGGAGGGAGGCTCCCAAATGTGCTACTTTCTCCTGGAGCGTTATCCTAAAAGAGAGGTGATAACAGTGAAACAGAGCATTGATGTGCACAATCCTTGGGACACACCAGGCCCTGCACTAACCATTAGACCATGATATATGCATGTTTTGCTTAAAAGAAAAACTAAAGGCTGGGCATATAGCTCAATGGTAGAGCTCTTGCCGGGCAAGCTAGATGCACCAGGGTTCACTCTCCAGAACCAGGGGAAAAAAATTACTTAAGTAATACATTGAATACCAATATCAAATACAATATTAGAAGTTTTTAAAAAAAATTCTACACTTTAAGTTACTTAAAAAAACAGCAGTAGTAACAAGACAAACACCTTCATCACTAATCCATAATCAATGTGTTTATGGTTTTAAATATTTAAGATAGAGAAATTCTCAAATTTTACTTTTTTAAGCCGGACATGGGGGCTCACGCCTGCAATCCCAGCACTTTGGGAGGCTGAGACAGGAGAATTGCGAGTTCAAAGCCACCCTCAGCAATGGCAAGGTGTTAAGCAACTCAGTGAGACCCTGTCTCTACATAAAACACAAAATAGGGCTGGGGGTGTGGCTCAGTGGTTGAGTACCCTGAGTTCAATCCTCAGTACCAAAAAAAAAAAATTTACTTTTTTAATTTTTAAAGAATTTAACTTTTATTTTTTATTTATTTATTTTTTATGTGGTGCTGAGGATCAAACCCAGTACCTCGCCCGTGCTAGGCAAGCACTCTACCACTGAGCTACAACCCCAGCCCAAGTTTTATTTTATTTGCCTCATTCTTCAAAAGATATAGAATAAAGGTATTATAACCAGAATAGCAGATTTCTAAATTTTCTAGCAATTATCATATCATATTTTGTGGGTGGGGGATGGGTGCTGGGGATTGAACCCAGGGGTGCTTTACCACTGAGAATATCCTTAATCCTTTTTATTTTTATTTTGAAACAGGGTCTTACTAAGTTGCTGAGGCTAGCCTTCAATTGGAGATCCTCCTGCCTTAGCCCCCCCAGTCACCGGGTTTACAGGGGTGTGCCACCATGCCCAGCGTAGTTCACATTCTTATATTACAACTATATGAACAGAAGCCTAATGTAATTCTGCAAAGCAGGCATTTGCCCGAACTTTTATATTAGCAATATAAGGAGATTCCACTCTGTTATTTTATTTTTTAATTTTTTTCAGTTGTTGATGGATCTTTATTTTATTTATTTATTGTTTATATGTGGTGCTGAGGATCGAACCCAGTGCCTCACACATGCTAGGCAAGCGCTCTACCACTGAGCTACAGCCCCAGTCCCTACTCTGTTATTTTAAATATTCAAAGAGTAATAAAATGAAGGTACAAACAGCATCTGCTTATTTTAGGCTTTTTGGTTATCTGAATTGGAAATTATAGTATCATAGTATTATATTGTTTTAGTAATACCCCAAAATGCTTCTAGCTTCATATTTTTGTCTCTAATATCTTTTGCTTTCTGTTTCCTTCTTTTGCACAAGCCACAAAAAGAGTAAAGGAGAAACACAAGCATCTAAGACAGGGATTTTATTCTATGTATCTACTGCACAGAATAATGGCAGGTTTACAGATGACACAGTGTAGCAGCAGTGTTGTTATCTCTGTCTCAATACTGGTGTCAAAAATCCTTTAAGAAGGGGCTGGAGTTGTAGCTCAGTGGTTGAGCACTTGCCTAGCATGTGTGAAGCCCTGGGTTCGATTCTCAGCACCGCATATAAATGAATGAATAAAATAAAGGTCCATTAATATCTAAAATATAAGGTTTTTAAAAAATCCTTTAACCATTTATTGAGCTGAAAAGACAAAAAGGACTTAAATGATAGCTGTGTCTACTGACTGCCTTGCTAGTTCTATCTACATTTAACACAGGTACTAAGAGTGGACAGTCAGGAGACTGCCTCTGGACGTAGCCTGTCAACCCAACTGGAACCTTTACAAGTTCATGATTGAAAAGGAGGGCAAAGAAGTACATGTAGACGACCATCCTAAAAATGCCAAAATGCATTCCTCAGGTGGACAATGGTGCTATAAAATAAACTACTGGTAATCTAAGAAGGGTTTTTTTTTTTTTTAACACATTACTGGGGAGTGAATGCAGGCGTGCTCTATCACTGAGCTACACTCCCAGTTCTTTTTTTGTGTGTGTGATAAGGTCTCATTAAGTTCCCCAGGCTGCCATTGAACTTCCCTCCTGCCTCAGCCTCCTGAGTCACTGGGATTATAGGTGTGCTGCCACACCCTACTAAGAAGAGCTTTTAATGAGACCTAAGGAAGCCCACTTGTAGTCATTAAGAACATCAAGTAACATGACTGTGAATCTGTAGTTTTGATTTTGTTTAATAACTGATTGAGGTGATATTCATATAACATAAAATTAACTATTTTAAAATGTATAATTCGGCGGCATTTAGTCATTTACAATGTTGTGCAACTACCACCCCATCTAGTTCCACAACATTTCCATCATTCTGAAGTAAAACCCCTCACCATTATGCAGTTTCCCCCCATTTTTTACTCCCTCTTACCACTATACAAATCTATATGCAGGCTCTATGGACTTATTTATTTTGGATATTTCATAGAGATGAAATCATAGACTGTGGTCTTTGTGTCTTTCATCTAGCATGTTTTGATGGCTCTGAGAGTTTTGGTCTACTGGAGACATTTAAGCAATTTACATGTAATTGAAGTTGAAAACATTTTCATATTTTAATTTGGATATAAAATTACCTCTGGAGGCTTCTGAATAGACTCCTTTTCCTGTTCAAAACAATGACAACATTTAAGGTTGTTACAGGAATCCTTAATATATTCAGAATTTGTCACATACTATTCTCATACTACTCCAAATTTAGAAGTTTACATCACTTCTAAGCTACAAAATCTTAGTTTCATTTATTTTCTAAGATGTTCTATTAAAGTCTCCATTCTTGGTTTTATTAACTACTTTCAACACTTTATATTCATAATTAATATTTATCACTAATTACGCCATGGTAGTTAATAATTATCCATTAGAGAAACCACAGGTCTTCTCGTAAGTTTTATTTACAAAAAGAAAAAAGATGAAGATCCCTAAATATTTTCTTCTGGGGTTAACAGGAAGAAAACACAGAACCTACCCCATTTGCTGTCTCCTTCTTCAGATTGCCTAGGCTGCTGGACTTTTGCAGACTTGAAGTTCTAAAAAAATAAAATAATAATAAGGATTAATAATATGTGGCTCTAGTTCCTGTTTCTAAGTAGATCGTCTTAGAAAGAAACTAAAATTATGAATGTGGGTTGAATCTTGGAAATAAAAGAAAATCTGGAATCAGACAGTCACTTACGTACTTAACTAAATTATAACATTTAGTTCTTTTAAAAGCAAGGGTGGTTAGCTGTCCTGCCAATAGCTCTAAATGCTTCATACATGTTGAATAGCTGGAAAAGCACTTAGGACTATCCTTGTGATGTCAATACTTTAAAATAAGCCAGTGTTTTCCATGGACTCATGGTACATCCTTTGCATGTACACATTCATACTAGGAAATTTAAAGAGTCATATATTGTTTATATCTAATTCTTCTAATAAAATCAAGAATGACAATTTTATTTTCTAATTCACAAAGGAATCACTTTTCTGAGCCTGGCGAAGCAATTTGTTTTATAGTTTGATCCAAGCAAAATGGAAGAATCCCTTTTGCTGCCTATAATAATTCATTAGCTATCCTAGGGAAGGCAAAATGATACTATAAATACTCAGAGACTTTCTCTTTTACATTATTAGCATTCAGTATACAGATATGGAAATGGACTTTCTCCCAAACTAAAGCCAAGACTATGTGACCAGTTTACAAAGAAAAAAACGGGCTGGGGATGTAGCTCAGTGGTAGCGCTCTCACTTAGCATGCATGTGGCTTTAGGTCTGATCTCCACTACCATCAAAAAGAGAGAAGAAGAGAGAGAGGGGGAAGGAGAGAGAGAGAAAGAAGGAATGTATTTGCTCTAAAAATTATAAATATGCGAACTTCTAAAGGGCATTTCTTCTGTATTTATGGACACATAAATTGCTAGAAGTGTTGACTCCCAACTAAAGTAAAAGATAATGGCAAGAACAGAAATAATCTCATCTTTGAGTACTGCTCTGTAAAAAGACTTTCCTAATTTAATACAGACTACAACTTGGATAAATATTCATATTATGTCAGTTTATTCAAGTGAAAATACAAAAAATTTAAAAAATGAAACAAAACTCAAACAACAACCTAGAACTACTTCAACTTTTCCAGTCATCATAATATACTCTGGGATTCTTTTCTGCTGGCATCAAAAATACAAGTCAGTACAAAAAATAATTAAAAGCACTGAACTTCAAATTAAAACAAATAAAGGATAAAGATCTACAAATAACAGGGCACAAGCTGATGGTAAATGAGTGTTTCTTTGTAAGCTTACAACCCTCCACTCCCACCCAGTCATTACAGCTGCACTAATTTAGTCATCAATAGACACATTCATTGTCACCAGCACACTGTTAATATTGATTATTGTTAGTGTAAGAGATCGTCTTCTTTTTCAAGACTCAATCACACTTTTGACATTCAATAACATGTAACTTACAAAAGACCATCACACAGCTGGGTTTCAACAGCAGTACCAGGGATTGTTTTTCCATCACTAAAATGTGAAAAAAGGTATTTATTAATGTTATGAATAAAAGATCTTAAAATAATCCCTGATTTACGACAGTGTTAAATCCTGAAAAATCCGTAAGTTGAAAAATCGTGTTGATTGCCTACCCAATAATGCAGCTTAGTCTTGCATACCTTAAACATAGGATACTTACACTAGTCTACAGATGGGCAAAATCATGGAACACAAAGCCTATTTTTCAAAGTGTTGAACAGTTTGTTTCACTTACTGAATGCCATATTGAAAGTGAAAAATAGCAATATTATAGAAGTTGAAAAATCACTGAGTTGAACCAATGTAGGTTAGGAACTGTCTATATATTCTATGTAAACGGAACTGTCAGGAACAAAAGAATAGTAGCTGGGTGCAGTGGCACACACCTATAATCCCAGCACTCTGGGAGACCGAGATAGGAGAATCGTGAGTTCAAAGCCAGCCTCAGCAATAGCCAGGCACTAAGCAACTCAGTGAGACCCCGTCTCTAAGTAAAACACAAAATAGGGCTGGGGATGTGGCTCAGTGGTCGAGTGCCCCTGAGTTCAATCACCGGTACCAAAAAAAAAAAAAAAAAAGACTAGTGAAAGAAACTATAATTTTTTAATATTTTGCTTTATTTTATTTGGGCTCAATGTAAGATTAGGCAATTAGGAATATGCCAGCAAAAAAAAAAAAATTCTATTTGCCTAGAAAGACAGATTTCCTCTCCTGTTTCCTTCATAGGCATCTTCTAAATGGCCTTGTGGCACATGATTATTACTACTCTGCTTACAACCCTTTTTTGGTGACCCATGATCTAGGAAGTAAAAGCCAAGTTCTTAAAACCTCTTTCTAAACTGACCATTTCACATCCCCAGGCTCAGGTCCTGTTACTTCCTGCTTTATACTTTTGCAGTAACACACAACTGATTATGGGTCCCCGGCACATGTCTTCCTGTTTCTCGTTTTCTGAGTCAAAACTGTGTCTGTAAATACATGTGAAGCCTTTCTTTTTCATTGATCTATTTTTGTGAACATTTATATTGCAATGGTAGGCTACAAATGACATACTTCTCTTCAAATGAAGTTTCTGGTTTAGGAGACAACTTGGATTTTTCAGGAGTTTCCACTCCTATAGATCCTGGCAATAATGAAGGAACTGAAACTTGCAAGATGCTGGTGTGGAACTGTAATTATAAAAAGTACACCAAAATAATCAATCAATCAATCAGACAAGCAAAGACTTAAGCCATAGAGTAATAAAAGATAAATAAGATGAATAAATGGTATATTGACAGAATCTTATATGCCTGCGTTTAGAACTCTATTCTAATATTTATAAAATTATTTCAGAAAACAAGCATCTATATGAAAGAAGTATTAATCAAAGACAACATTCTAAAGAGAGGTAATTTTTGAGCCTGGTTCTGAGTAAGACGTTGAATACTGTGAATAAGACATATCAAGTATCATTACGCAAGTTCACAGCAAATATCAATGACTTCAAGCCCCGGCTGAACGGATCCTTGGCTCTGACACGCTCACATGTGTAATTTTAACTGCATTAGTGTCCATCTCTGTATAAAGACCATGACAGCGCCCATCCCCTAGGGTCGCAGTGACTTAATACTAGAGTTGGATAAAAGTACTTATTGTAGACCAAGCACAATTTTCATTTTAATTTCTGCCATTAATCTAATATGGTACATTGGTCAAGTTAATCATTATTCTATGTGTCAACTAGTTGATTAATTTCAATTCACAGAATTGATAAAAAAAATTTAATTGATAATTAAAACCAATTAAAATGTATTTTGTGGCTATCACTAAAAAAGATTTTGCTTAATAACAATACTTACAGCAATAAGTAAAATGCATAACATATTTTCTAAAATACTTTACATATTCTAAGACTGGAGTTTATGAATTTTAATATTCAGGGTTTCATTCAGTTAGATTGTGGGTCACATCGAGAACTAATAAATGAAACACTTTATAAAATATTCCAGTAAGCAAACGACCAAAACGTACCCCAATGAACTCCTGCAAGTTAACAAGTTAGTGACAGCTCCTCAATTCTGAGAGAGCCAGCATGGACTCACTGGATCACACTTCTACACACCAATCACCAGCAGTCTCAACTTAGTAACCACACACAAACAGCTGATACCAGCTCACTCCTGCCTCTGAAAGTTTACCACCCCTTGAGCTTCAAACCCCATATAGGATCAGCTCATAAAGCTCATTTGGTTAAGCAAGCAATGAATTCAGCTTTGTGATTTTTGTTTCTGTTGTTGAGTGGTGGTCTCATCCTTTCACACTATATAAGGTTATAGAAAGGAGTATCACTCAGTGCTAGAGCACTTGACAGCCTTGGGTTCAATCCCCCCACTGAAATAAATAATTAAATATGTGTGTGTGTATAAAAGGTTATGAAACAAAGTCGTATTATAAAATAGGATATTATTTTACTATAAGTTTTTTCAAATTGAATCGTAATAATTAATCCTGGACAATTTATTTAGCCATCATTCCTGTTTCCTGACGTTCACGTATCTCCTTGGATTCCTAATTATGGGGAAAAAACAATGACACTAACAGTTTGACCCACTTTCTTGATTTGGTTTTGAAACTTTAAGGCTTTAGTTCCAGCCTCAAATCTCCCTTCTGGCTTTTCTTAGGTAATGTGGCTGAACGCCTCAATTCTCATCCAACTATTTTTGCTCCAAACTAAAAACCTATCATTAAACTGGCATTTACGTAGCAAAGACTCTTGTTTAAAGATGGGAGATCATCTGGGTGTGTTGTACATGTCACAGCAGCCCCTCTCTATAAATGAAGCACACTCACTGTCAAAATGTTATTTTTCCCTTCAGTATGAATATATAATTAATAAGTAGGGGATGTCCCCTTCTAAACTAGTTATTATTCCTTAACTAATTCCTGATCAATGACATATTTCAGTCCTGACTTTTAAGAGAGAAATGTTAGTTTTCTCCTTGAATTCATTTTCATTCAACTCCAATTTCACTTCCTCATTACGTAATTATCAAGAATAGATAAGCAAAAGTAAAGATACCCATTTGTTTTTTCTAACTATAGCCAAATGTGAGAGGAGAGATGACCAAAGAAGGAACTGATAAATATAAGGGAGTTAAGACTGTTTAGTTAAAACTATTTCCCATCCCTAGACTTAAATTATACTAAAATTAAGATATAGCTTCAGGGTAAAGACAAGCACAAGTACTGTCAAAAAACCCTTGTCTCAGGGCTGGGGCTGTGGCTCAGTGGTAGAGCACTTGCCTAGCATGCATGAGGCACTGGATTCGATTTTCAGCACCACATATAAATAAATGAAAAAAATAAAGGTCCACCAACAACTTAAAAAATATTAAAAAAAGAAACAAACAAACAAAAAACCCAAAAAACAAACTTGTCTCAGATGAAGCTAGGGATATGGCAGTAAAGCCCTTTGCTGACAGCACAGGAGGACTGAACTGTCTCACTGAACTTTTTAAGAAGTCCAAAGACTGGGACTGGGGTTGTGGTTCAGCAGTTGAGCGCTTGCCTAGCATGTCTGAGGCACTGGGTTTGATCCTCAGCACCGCATAAAATAAATAAAGACATTATGTTCATCTACAACTAAAAAAAAATGTTAAAAAAAATATTAAAAAAAAAAGTCCAAAGACTGAAAATCAGGGGCTGTCCCCCAGCAGCTTTGGAGGGAAACTAAGAGAAACGCTCCTTGTGAAGACATGTGAACATGCTCTTATCTACTGAAAAGGATCATAAAGGGATCCATAGGAAATTCCATGTGTTTAAGTAGTATACCAATGTTCAACATCTCTAGCAATTAGAGAAATTCAAATTTAAACTACACTGAGATTCCATCTCATTCCAATCAGAATAGGGATTATCAAGAATACAAGTAACAATAAATGTTGGCAAGGTTGTGGGAAAGAAAGGTTTACTCATACATTGCTGGTGGGACTACAAATTGGTGTAACCACTCTGGAAAGCAGTATGGAGATTCCATCATTTGACACTGTTATCCCAAAGGACTTAAGATCAGCATACTACAGTGACATGGCCACATGAATGTTTATAGCAGCTCAACTCACAATAGCTAAGCTATAGAACCAACCTAGGTGCCCTTCAACAGATTAATGGATAAAGAAAATGTGATATACATACACAATGGAATATTACTCAGCCATAAAGAAGAATGACATTTCTTTCACGTATGAAATTATGACATTTGCCCATAAATGGATGGATCTGGAGACTATCATGCTGGAGACTATCATGCTAAGCTATTGAAATAAACCAATAGCTACATGTTCTTTCTGATGTGTGGAAGCTAATACACAATAAGGGTAAAAGGGGAGGAAAAATAGAAGTTCATTGAATTAGAGAAAGGGGAATGAAGGGAAGGGGGGGAAGTGGGAATAGGAAAGACAATAAAAGGAATTGGACATAACTTTCCTATGTTCATATATGAACAGACAACCATTGAAACTTCACCTCATGTAAAACCACAAAAATGGGATCCTAATAAGTTATACTCCACGTATATACAATATGTCAAAATACATTCTATTGCCATGTATATCTAAACAGAACAAACTTTTTAAAAATTAAGGGAAAAAAAGAAACAAAAGTAGTATACCAAGTCAGACTCAAAAGGACAGAGCTAATAGAAAATGAAAAGGTGGCTTGGGACCTCTATGGCACTTTTACAGGCACAAAACTGCCTGTAAATACTTATCTGCAAATACCTGGAAAAGGAAAGAAGACTTGATGGAAGAACAGAGTCTGGAAGACTGGGCTCTAATATAGGAACTAGTACCACTAGATAGATTTTGAAATTGCTGCAGATGATGGCCACTGTGTGCCTTCAATTTTATTACCTGTCTATCTGTCTATCCATCCATCCATCCTAGGGACTGAACCCTGGGGCACTTTACCACTAGGCTACATCCTTAGTCCTTTTTATTTCTTATTTTGAGACAGAGTCTCACTAACTTACCCAAGCTGGCCTTGAATGTGAGATCCTCCTGCCTTAGCCTACTGAGTAGCTGTTATTACAGGCATATGCCACTGCACTCAGCCAACTTCCCCTCCTTTAAATGGGAGTGCCTATAGCAGTTACAGTGCACCTACCCTACCACTGTACGTTGTGTGTAGGGTTGGGTGTAGAAGGAGGTAACTTGTTCTTTAAATTCCCAGCTATTTAAATTGAAATGATAGTCAAGAAGCTGTGCCTAAAACTATACCTGAGGAGTTTCACTCATATCTTAATCTGACCTGGATGACCAGCTCCTGGGGGGTCTTTGGGAAAAGGTTGCCAACTCTTATGCACAGGACAGGGATGTAAATTGTGGCCAGAGGGTAAAATGGTGGACTATATATTCCAAATATGGTTGTACCAACATATCCCATCCCATGTGTTCTGATAGTGTGATACTGTGATTTGTCCATCAAAAGACAACGTCTAAGTTCTCTCTCTTTAATTCTGGGTCACATAGAAAAGAGGCTGGCTATGTGACTTCTGAGATAAGTCATAAAAGGTGATGCAAATTTGCCTGGTCCTCTTGGGACTCAGATCCTTAGGACATAGCCACCATACTGTAAGGAAGCCAAGCAGTCACGTGTAATTCTAGATAGGGCCTCAGCCAATAGAAAGCCTCTAGCATAGGACACATGAGTAAGTAGCTCTCAAAGAATTCAAGCCCCCAGTCTTCATGCCTCTCCAGTCAATGCCAAGTAGAGCAGAGATGAGACATGCTTACCGAGCCCTCCCCAACTTGCAGGCTCATCAGTAAGGTAGGTATTGTCATTCAAGCTGCAAAGTTTTGAATTGGTACACAAAAGGCAGTTTGATGTAATTAAATGACTTTAAGACTGTTTATTCCCTACAGTGGCTTTATACAAGTCTAAACAAGCCTGAGGGAACTTTTATTCAATCATCTTTCAAAGTCACCATCAGAAATGACTAAAATAAGGGACTGGGGTTGTGGCTCGTGGTGGAGCCCGTGCTTAGGATGTGCAAGGCACTGGTTTGATCTTCAGCACCACATAAAAATAAATAAGTAAAATAAAGGTATTGTGTCCATCTACAACTAAAAAAAAAAAAAAAAAGAAATGATATGACTCAAATAAATTTACTTATATCTCACTTTATCCCCCCTTATTTATTTCCTATGTATTCTTTAATAAACAGATTCTAATCTTATATATAAAATGATATCTACCTCCAAAGATTTTTTAAGAAAAAAAAATTTTTGAGACAGGCTATGTTGCTTAGGCTGGCCTCAAACTCCTGGGCTCCACTGATCTTTCTGCCTCAGCATCTCAAGTAGCTGGGACTATGGGTGCATGGCAATATGGATTTTGTTGATTTGTTTTCCTGAATTTTGTAAGCAATTTTGAGAATGCCCACAGCATTTTTTAAAGAAAGGAAAGAAGCACAGATTAAAGACAGAGGGTGGGGGAAGAGAGAAACCTATAGGACACAAAACATTGCTAGAACCAATTTAGTAATTAAAGTGAGAAAAGAACCCATGTTTTCATGTTATCAACAGTGTTTTAACTTTTAATGACAAAAGCCTCTCCAACATGAAGAAAATACTGACATCCTGTAAATACCTCTTCTGGAACACTTGTGTTGAATGGGTCATGACTGGGAGATCCCATTACTGGGGAAGATGATGGACTTTTCTCTATGTCACTAAAGCCCTGTGTATCCAATAAAGTGGAGATGGAACTGGAATTGAGCAGATCTTCATATTCACCATCTTTGCCTAGAAAAAGACAAAAGTACAAAGAAGACAATAGCAGCTCTTCACATTTCACTTTTAGAGGAAGATAAGCACCCCAATTATATTGATCATACATTTTTTTTTTCTCTTGAGAGAGGGGTGCTAGGCATTGAACCCAGGACCTCATGCATAAAACACGAACTCTACTACTGAGCTACATCCCCATTCCCAAATATAAACATTTTTGTGATTCTCAGAAATCCAACAGTCAATTTTTCCTGGCATCCCTAGAAAAACAGCTACATGTGGAAAAAGCACCTTAAACTGCGAGCACCTAAGGCCCATGGCTCCTGTGCCATTGAGTACCTAGTGGCGTTATTAGTAGAGGAAAAGTCATATTTGATAGGGTTATTAACTCACAAGAGAGCAATAAACTAGCTAAGTTATTCCAACAAACATGGAAAATTGGGAGTTTTACACATTTTAGTTTAGGAAAACCAAGCTGACACAACAAACTAATTTTGAATAGGAATAAAGCCCCTATTAAAATGACTCATTTTTCATCACTGCTCTGGAAAATACAGAGAGGAAAATAGGAATAGGAAAAAAAAAGAATTTAATCTTCAAAAAGATCCTTTTATACCATTTCAAAGCAGAAAGAACAGCCTAGCAGATAAAAGCAACCACATATTCAGCAAAGCAGTAACTTTATTTCTTTATATTTATAGAAATGGAAAGGATTAACTGATGAACAGCATGATGCCAGTCATTTTTAAAAAGTAGAAAGAATGTTGCTTACAGTTAATCTCTAAATGACACTAAATGTTAAATCATATACTGGTTTGAAGATCTTCATCAAACCATAACTTCTTAAATTGAAGTATTACTAGAGTTTTACTCTAATTTTACCAGAATTTAAGTGTTATTGGAGTTGTGTGAAGAATTAAATAAATAAATATAAATGCAAGTGGGATATCCCTGTTTATGTAACTCTTCACTGGCACTGGGCATTCTCTTTAATGTTTTATGAAAACCTATGTACTGTTCATGGCTTAATACTACCTTTGGAGCTGGGGGTGTAGCTCAGGGGTAGAACACTTGCTTAGCACGTGTAAGGAGTTTGAATGCCAGTATCACAAAAACCCACAAACAAAACACTAGTTTTATTATGTTTTTTCTGTTGGTAAGGATTGAACCCAGGGCCTTGTGCATGCAAGGCAAACACTGCCACTGAGCTAAGTCCCCAACTCCAAAACTACCTTTCTAATCTACATGTTTATGTGTATAAGAAAAAAGGACTAGGAAGACAGGTGAAAATATCAATGGTGACCATGCTGGTACAATTTTTTTTTTTTTTGCCCCTTTTCTCTATTTTCTAAATGTTTTACCATATAAACTATGGGAATTAATACTCTTCCTTTTTATTGGTGCATTATAATTATACACAACAGTGGGATTCATTACGCTATATTTATACATGCATATGATATAACTTGACCAATCTCATTCCATGTCTTTCTTGGGTTTTAAACATAAGAATTGTGGGGTTGAAATTCCATAAAATCCAACAATATTTTAAATGCTATGTATGTGTAAAAATTAATCACTTACAAATTTACAACATTAAAAGAGAGACTTGAAGGCATAGAAAATGTTAGGTGATGAGAACTATCATAGTCCGCACTGATAATTAAAGGGTGATTTGCTTATTTAGATGTTTATAAAATCTTCATATGTCAGTATAAAAAGATAAAGATTCTTTTTTCCCCTCCAAAATATCATGGTCCAAAACAGTTATTTTTTTCTTTATCCACTTGTCAAAACTAAAATTTCAAGTCTGAGTGTTTCATGAGTATTTTTCAAAAGACATGTTCATTCCCAGTGCTTACCTTTAGAGCAAATAATTACCCATGACTCATTAACAAACAAGAGCACTTTCAAAGTTCCTCACATTTTTGTTTTGAATGACCCTCAAATTTTTTCCACATTCAAAGATAACCAATTGTCCTACATGCAGATAAAGCAGTAATAAATAGAACTAACTTTACTTAGATGTCTTATAGATTTTTTGAACTCATATGTTCACAGCTGAACTCATCTCCCTTAATTACTCCAATGTTGTTTTTCAAGGCTTCCCCATCTTGGTAAATGGAACCACCACCTGCACCATTGCTATAGTCAAAACCATCTATCTTTCTTGATTTTTTTTCCTCTTCACTCTCCTCAACTAATTCATCACACCACTGTGTTGATTTCAATATCATACCACATTCCCCATCAGACCCGGTCCCACTAGATCTTTTCATTTGGAATACTGCCAAGAGTCTTGATTGCTTTCCTCTGCTCCCAACATTGTTCTCCTGGTCCAGTTGTTATACAGACCATGCTGTAGACTCTTTAAAACCCTGCAGTGGATCCCTTCATACTTGAACAAGAGCTGAACCCGTCTCCCCCATTACTGAGCTACTGCTCATCTCATCACCTCTCTCTCCCCACGCTCACTCCTTTCAGTCAAACTACTTTCCTTTCACCTTGTTCTCTAGAATGCTATCTAGTCAACTTCTTAGAGATGCTCTTCCTGGCCAACTAATCCAGTATTCTTATGATCATCAGCCTGTATACTTTCTGGCAGAAATCAGCTGCCTGATAAGATTGTTCAATAAATAAATGAGCCACAGAATTTAGGATAATGCAAGAAACTGGGGCAAATGTGTAAGTTCATAGCCACTCAGAATCAAGTAAAGTAGAGAAATCTTTAGAAAAGTCTCTACCTTTTTTACCTTGGGCCAGTATCACTGTATCTTGCATTTTCTTGTACCTGTTTAGGCACTGTCGGAGATCTTCTATTTTTCGATCCTATGAATAAAATCAATTATCATCTTTAATACTATGATTTTAAAACAGTAGTTAAGTCTGACAGAAAGAATAAGTAGACATTAATTATTTACATTATTGAAAGAATACTTCTAAACTTTAGTAAAATTGGTAATATCTAGAATATTTTTCCTACATATATCAGAGATATGGAAAAAGTACCTCTGAATTTAGAGATTCTATCCTTCAGCTGCCATCTTTAAAAAACAAAAACAAAACATAGTAATAAGATACAATAAAAAGGGGAGGGAAGGAGGGGAAAGGGCAGGGGGGCAGGAAAGACGGTGGAATGAAATAAACATCAACACCCTAGGTACATGTATGACTGTAGTATATATGGTGTGACTCTACATCATGTACAACCAGAAAAATGAAAAGTTGTGCTCCATTTGTGTACAATGAATCGAAATGCATTCTGCTATCATGTAGAACTAATTAGAATAAAAAAATAAAAAAATGTTTTTAAGATAACAATAAAAAAATGAAAAAAATAAGCTTTAATTACTCTCCTTTCTAACTTACAAGTCCAGTCTTGTCCAAACCTAAAACCTATGCTTGCTATCTTTATTAGCCACTATTAATTGCTATCTAGCTTCTCCCTTCTTAAAATTCACAAAGTGGCTTTGATTCCAATTAACAATTTTCATCTTTTGTCTAATTTAATCTCTATCTGGAACTTTACTGACCCCACTCTTAACTCTTTTCACTTCTCTGTCCACTTTTAATTTCTTAATCCCTTAATTGGTTGTCTTCTCCTTCTCCTCCTTCTTTTCCTCTTCTTTCTATCTACCTACCTATTTATTTTTTAGTGATTCTAGAGATCAAACGCAGGGCCTTATGTATGGCAGATAAGAGCTGCTACCATTGAGCTACATCTCCCACCTTAGATATTCTACTTCTATAACCCCTATTATTTTCCAACCTGGGCAATGAAATGTTAGAGCTCCAAGGTTCTATCCTTGATCCTCTTCTCTTTTCCTATGCCCTCAATTGTGGCAATTACAATGGCCTCCCTAGCTCCTGATTCTGATTCTGGGCCTGGACAAGTGACTTAATTTGGCCAATAAGTGGCAACACAGTATTTGCACATTGAGGCTCCCCTCTGGTGCTGCCCTAGGGAACTCTGAGGAACTACGTGAAAAAGCCTAGGCTAGTCTATTGGAGGAAGAGAGATTATTTGGAGATGAGACAAGCCATTCAAGATGGAGTCAACCTAAACCAATGCATCAATCACCAGATACGTAAGTCAAACTATTCTAGATCATCTAATTCCTCTGAGCTGCTAGCTTAGAGATCAGCTAAGCCAGCCTAGACCAGAAGAACCTCCTTGCCAAACCACAGAAGCATGAGAAATGATAAATGTGGTTTCTCATGAAGCAAAAGCTAACTGATACATCAACTGTAGGTTAGTGTCCACCAATTTACAATTCTGGATTTCTTCTGAAATTGATGGGGTTCAATCCCCACTAACTCTAAATTCTACATTAATCTTAAAATTTAAATTTGTGTGCCAATTTTCTAAGAAAAAACTCCTTTAATATGTCCCATGGGCATATCAAACTGAATGTATCTAAAATTTAGCTCATTATTTCCCCCTAGTACTTACTTAAGCCTCTGCTTAGATTTCCTTAACCCTTTAAGGGTACCATCACCCACCCAGTTGCTCAAATCAAGAATTTAATTCTCATTTCTCAAATCCAGAGAACCTGTAAAGCTTGTCAATCTATAAATTCTCTAAGATTTTGTCCCTCCTCACCAATTTGCTGCCAATGCCTGATTGCAAGCCCTCTTCATTTCTCATGAGTGTATCAACATCCTCTTAATTGCTCTGTGTTCATTCTCCCTCTTTTATTCTCACCTCCATTCTGCCACCAAAGTTAGCTTTCTAAAAATAGCAACTTAATATTGTCATTTCTCAAGGTCCACAAGCTCAGTCCCCAAATCATGAGCCTAGCAAACGAAGGTGCTTTGGTCAGCCACACACAGCCCCAACCCCTAGATATCATGCTCTAGCACCTTCCCAGCATGCCCTGGGCTGTTTCAAGCCTGGGTTTCAACCTTGTGGGCTCTTTGGCTAGAAGCCTCCATTTTCCTGCTGAATTACTGTTTCTCCTTGGAATTTTCCTCTTTGAATTCTGGAACCCCCAAGAAAATTATGTTACTCTTGGTGCTCTTATAGCAGGTTGGGCATCTAGTAGGAATTCCTTCAACACTGGGAGTTTTGCTTATTGTTGCTTTTTTAGGAAGAAAAACTAAAACAAAATGAATGTCAGTCATTTTTTGTTGTTGTTTAAATAAAAGGTATAGTGGGCAGCTTACTACTTTTTTTTTTTTTATTCAGTATTGGGAAAGATGAGAAAAAGAACCTGCAGATGGGTGGGTAGGTATGACAATGAGTTTATTTCCACATAAAAAAGAGAAAATAAAGAAAATGAAAGACAAAAATAAATAAGGAGGTAAGAAAAACAGAATAGGTAAGAATTAGAGAAAGTTATGATAACAGAAAATGTTCAAGCCAAAGTTTTTGGCATTCTGTTGCTTTTTTACTTCCTTGAAATTACTCTTTTGGGGGAATATGTCCCCTTGTTCTGTTCATTCAAGGACACAAAAGGGAGTAGTTCTGACAACATGAACTGGATCTAACAATTGTGGCCTGCTGGTTATATGAATGATCATGTAGGTCACAAAGAAACATATCACCTTAGTGGGTAACTGCATCCCTGCTCATGACAGGATGAAACACTAGATGTCAGAGAGCCAAACCAGCCAGGAGAAAGACTCCAGGAGGTATTGGTTTCAGAGACATTGGTTTCAGACCAATGTAGCTAAGATAAAACCTAAACCCATATGTGATATCAAGAGGTCTGTGCCTCCATTTTGGGTATTTTACCCCTCTGGACAAGAGACAATTCTAAATATGCAAGAAGCCAAGAGTGTGAAGGAAATCATATGTATAAAGAAAAAAATATGAGACCATGAAGCTAAAGTCATTAATGATTTCAGAATCATTCAGGTTAGTAATTTCAGAATTCAACTGTGAGTCCAGAAATCCCAGATTGTACTATGGAATGTACTTTCTCTTCTTTTGTCACCTGAATATGCAGAACTCCTCTGATGACTTGAACATTTTCTATATTCACAAGGATAGGAGACAAGGATTCTCAATGGAGCCAGTGCCACTGCTCCCTATTCCTGTGTGCACAGCCATGATTACAAATTCCATCACTGAGAATGTACACACAGAGGCAAGGAGAGAGAAGTCTGTCCCTTAATGTGGGCAGAGTTCAGGGTACATTCTTTCAAACTGAGATAGTTCAAGAAATTTTGTGGAATGGTCAAAATGGTATCACATAACATTCATGCACGTATTTAAAATTCATCCAATACCTTTTCATCATTTGCTGCCATCAAAGACTCCACAGCCTTTTTCATCTTTTGTACTTCAATATCTGAAAACAATCCAACATCGAATCATAACTCAGTTTTATTAATCTGTCTGAGAAGATACTTACTCTTCAGACTGAAATGTTTTAAGATAAAGATGTGATTCATTTGTTTTGTTTGTTTTTTAAAAAGGAACACATTTAACAACTATATTCTCTTTCAGGGAAAACCTGACAAATGAACACTTCTTATGTCACCTTAACAGTTGTGATTCCAGAAAAACAACAATATGGGTACAGGAGAACTAAGTTCTTCCTCAAGTAACAATGATATCCTCTCCAGAACACTAACTTGGAACTTGGTTGTGTAACAATAAGAACACAGTTTTCAAAAATGGAAGCTATAAAGCAGTGAGTGAAAGCAATGAATGGTATACATAATGACCAAAGCAGAGAAAATGATGCTCAGTTATTACCAAGATGGAGGCATGGATGGTAAGAGCCTGATGGACTGTGACATTTACATGAATAGTCATGCTTAAAAGCTGCCTGTAAATTCCATACAAAAGGATAATAAGTACTTTGCTTCATCTATAAACTTCATTTCCAACACTATTTTAAAGTAAATTTCAAGACATAAGGACCAAAATGAGCTGAATGTGATTTTCCTGAAAATGTGATATTCCAGTGCAAAAGCATGTTACTTGAATAACAAAAACTTAAATATTTTAAAAACAAAAAATTCACCCAAAAGTCAAAGTACAAATTAAATAACTGAAATGGAAAAAAAAAAATCCAGCTAAAAAGTTACTTGCTTCTGAGAAAAGAGAAAAAAAAAACTATTAAAGGTAATTTTTAGAATAGTGGTGTATCATTTAGCACTGACATAGCATTTTCAGTTAGTCATTTTTTTTTTTAAAGGCAAATTCCCTTGACTTAATAATTCAATGTCTAGGGCAAAAATCCATTAAGGATTTATCTTTCTGTGGCATTAAATAATCTAGGCTACGTGGATACAATCTCTTTAAAAATACCAAGAAAATATATTCAAGGCAGCTTCTAGTGGAGATCTCATGAAATAGTGGATTTTCAAACATGGAAAAGCAAAGTAAAGCTCAAAATGACCTTTCAACTGTGGTGAATCTTAAAAACAACATGTGGTGAATCTTAAAAACATGTTATTCTCTCCTCTGTCCCTCATCACCTGGATGACAGAGAAAATATTCTCTGATCTCCACCCTACTGTATGTGCCCTGCTGTATCCTGTGTAGCAAAATGGCTGAATCAGGCAGAATCTGCAAAGTTATCTTTTCCTCCATATTTTCATTGTCTGTCTAGCCTCTATTTTGCACACTGTGAAGAAATGGAGGGCTTATTGATGAAGCAACATTACATCTTTGGTAAGAAATGTTTTAAAACACATGCAGAAAACAAAGTAGTACTTTTGGTGAATGGAAAGGCTGATGGAAATACACCAAAAACCTTACTTTTTTCTTTGAGCTTCTTTTTAAAATTTTCATCTGTGCAGGAAAACCCATTGAATTGGAAGTTAGCAAACATTACAGTAATAAATATTTTAAACATACTATTAGTCTCCTTCTACCTAAAATGAAGGGATTCTAACCTCATAAAAACATAAGAAGCTTTATTTTGTGACTGTAAGATTGGCAATAATGCTCTGTGTCAAGTTGGGAGGAGAATGTACTATAACTAATCAGAAGATCTAACTTTGAATTACTGCATCTCAGTCTTCTTATTTCTGAACCTTGATTTTTTGTGGGAAAACCAGGGCTACAAAATCCAAGTGTTTCCTAAACACCATATGTAATGAAAAACGAGTTAATGTTGCTTTGGTAGTTTTTTACATTTCTGTAACAGAAATGTTACGTGTTCAACACATGGTCCTCTGGAATGTGGCCAGTACAATGCTGTGCCACACTGAATTCAACACTCAAGTTTAGCTAATACTGAAATGATCTATACTCGTTCAATGAGATGAATCTTGGTTGAGCCAGTTAGATATGCCAATAGCAGACTTCCATGAAATTTCTGAGACTTCTCTCAATCCCTTCCCTTATCCACTTGGTAACAAGCAGTTCACACACTGGTTCTAGTCCTCTGATCAGACTGTGGGCAGCACTACTCATTAATACATTCCCCAAATCCTGTGCATTCCATTTTATTTTCAAAGCACTACAATGGGGTGGAGGCTGTAGCTCAGTAGTAGGCCTTATGCCTACATTCAATCTTCAGCATGGGGAAAAAAAAAAAAAAGCAAGCCTATTCCTGAATGTTCTTTGACAATATCCTACATATTCCAAAATATGGGGGATGGGAGGAGGGGACTCCACTCCCTTCAGGTTTGATAAACTGATGGACAAGACATTGTGATACCTACAGGCAATAGATAAAAATATGCCAATGCTATACTAACTGAAATCTGTCCTGTTTCAAATGACTAAGAAGTTGCTTTGGTATTTTAGTGTTGCAGTCTTCGTTTATAATAACAAAGAAAGGCTAAATTTGACCTAGTGTTGTCAGATGTTATGTGTTATATTCCAAATTATCATTAAAACAAAACCATGTTTCATCAAGTTATTTTTTATCATGTATGACCTACATTATCAGGAATTACAAACCATATAGTATTCAGAAAAATCCTCCTTAGTTATGAGAAGAAATCTTTGGATAAATTCATACATTTTTCAAAAACAGAATGAGCCTATTTTTGCTCTCTAAAAGGCTGAAGGCTTGGTCCACAGTAGGAAATTTTCATCACTTTTCCAAAGATAGAGAGCCATTCCTCTTTTCCCTTAAAAGGGTAGAGGAGATTTCTAGATCCCTTACTTCGTCTTTTCTCAAGTTCAGTTGAGAGGAAAACAATCTTGGGACAGAGTAATTTTTCCTTTTGCTTCTTCCAACATTGCTTTGTATTGTAATTTGAAAAAGTATGCTCTTGTGATGAAAATGTACAATTTAGTCGTTTAAAGAGTACACCCAATGAAGTACAGAACTGCTTTACCCTGCTGACTCAGAGGAAGTTCATGGCTTCGCATGCCACAGTAGAGTCCCAGAGAACTCCCTGTGGCCACTGGCATGTGTGGTCTGTTACTGCCCCCCTTTCTTTTGTGCTGAAATTATATGCTGACTAACTTCAGTTTCTCTCCTAGATTTTTGAGGATTTTAACAAAATAAGATAACAAAGGTTAAACAAACATCCTTACCTCTATCAAGAATCTCAACCCCTTCTCCTTTCATCTTGCAAACCAACTTTTCTTGTAGCCTTTTTACTTCAGATTCCTTCTCCTCCAGTTGTTCTTTTAAAGATGCTAGTTCATCCTACAAATTGTAAATTTATTTTAAAATAGTATGTTATGACTGAAAGGGAATATTTAAAGAGCATATTAGCTCTTTAGATCAGTAATCAGATTGGGCAAATGAAACAAAAATCTACAAGAATTTAGACACAAACATCAGAAAATAGACAGTAGCAATGATAAGCAGGAGGCAAGACTATTAAAACAAGTACAATTTATAATAATTACGGCATAATTATTTCAGGTTTCTCTCTGAGTAAATTAAAAAGAAATCTTTTAAAGTATAATTAGGGCTGGCTTAGATAGCCATAAGGTTGAAATATTATATTAAATTTAAAAACATGATTAAGGTGAACAGAATCACATTCTTAATGTCATAAAAGCAAAATAAAAGGCAAATGGAAAAGACTTCCTGATGTTCACTCAGCGTTTCAACATGTCACTAATGCTTCCTAGACAAGAACTTAGCTTTAACTAGTGGACAAGGTAGGAAGTCATGAACCACTTTAGCCAAATTATGGGACTCAATAATTCATTCTTATAACTAAGCAAAAGAATAGAATCACCTACGGCAATGGGAAAAGAAAAATTTCAAAAAAGAGATTTTTAAAAGAGGACTTAAATATAGAACTAGTCAACTATAAAGGCTTCCACATCATTTATTTATTTATGTATTTATATGCAATTCTGGGGATGAAACCCAAGGTCTTATGCATACTAGGCAATGCTCTATCACCGACTGAGCTATATCTACAGCCCTTTTGCTAATATTTAGATTTCAGTTTCATTTTAGTAAAGAACTAGTTTTTAGCAAATCTAAGTTCTACAGTCTATTTTTAGTGCCAAAAAAAATAGAGCTGTGCAATGCTAGTATGTACACCTTTATATTCAATATTACATTTCATTTTCAGAGTCTACAGATATTTATTACACTTAGTATTATAAGAAGATGCAGTCTACCAATAAAGGTAGAAGGTTGGCTTTACAGTTCTGACTTATGGTAAGAATGAACACCAAGTACAAGACATTTTCAGTAGCACTATCAAGATTTGCTGTGTTTTTCTCATTGTGCTACTTTTTATCAGTAATTTCTGTTCAATGCCATGACATAATTAACTCTCATATATATTTACCTTCAAGAAAGCCCTGAAGGAGAAAAGCAGCATCTATTACTGATATGAAATAGAATTCTTTCACAGGTGAACTTTTACAATTATTTTATGATGTTTGAGGGCTCAGAGAGCCTGAGGGTTAGATTTAATTTATAAGCTTGCTTGTTTTACTGAGCTACATCCCCAGTCTTTTTAAAGTTATTACTTTGAGACAGGGTCTTGCTAAGTTGCTTGAGGGTCTTGCTAAGATGCTAAGGCTGGTCTCAAACTTGTGATCTTCCTGCCTCAACCTCTTGAATCACTGGGATTGCGTGTGCCACCACACCTAGCTAATACTTTTATTTTACTTGTTTATTATTTTTCATTTATTATTTTGAATGTTTCTGAAAATAGCATTAAGGATCTCACTGTCCCTTTAATCAGTGTAGCATGTATTTTTAATAAACAGCTCACACACACAAACAAAATAAATGCACATGCCACTAAAAACACCATCACAGCAAAACGACACAAGCCAGAAAGTGACAAGCCATGGAGCCCATCACCCCAAAGTCTACTACACCTTCAGTGACTCCCATTTTTGTTCCATCCGCTGCTTTTCATACTGCATCTGACCCACCTTGATTTTCATGCTAGAAAGTTTGGCCATTAAAGACTGGTAGAGAGACAGGGGAGTGAAAGAAAACTAGAGAGAAACAGACATACTAAATAACCAAGAAAACAGTATCAGTTTATAAAGGAGGTTAGATAACTCAGAGAAATGGCAGGGTACAATCTGGTAGATTAGTTAAGCCTTGTTTTTTATTCAGAACAGTAGTGTTTACGTTCAAAGTTTCCAGCTTGGAGAAAAATATCATTTACTTATAAAATACCCTCATTATCATAAACTAAGCAGAAAACATTTTCATTTACATTATTGGTAATAGATAAGCAGTAGAGCTATTTGTTCAAATTTGTTTTTATAGGTGAGAAACTTACTTTGGTTGATTTAAGCTTTTTTTCATATTGAAGTCTTTCACTATCCATTTCACTGACTTTTAACCTTAAATCACTGATCTCCTGAATCAGGCCCTGTCCAAAAAGAAAAACCAGAAAACACATTAGAAAAGTAGCAGTTTACCTCAGTTACCTGGTATAGCAGCTAAGTAGTAGCTTAGGTTTTTTTTTCTTTTTTAAAGTACTAGGGATTGAGCTCAGAAGTGCTCTACCACTAAGCCACATCCCCAAGTTCTTCTAATTTTTTATTTTGAGACAGTGTCTTGCTACTTTGCCCAGGCTGGCCTCCAGCTTGGGATTTTCCTGCCTCAACCACAGGAGTCACTGGAATTATTGGCATGTGCTACCTACACTACCACATGCTGTGATCTTAAGAAGGTGGGAAATCTTAAGAGGTAAACAGCTCCTAGGGTTAAAGTTGTGTGAATCAGGTCTGACAAATGGAAAAATAGTAAATGTATTTCCTTCAGACCAAACCTTTTGCTGGGCGCGGTGGCACATGCCTATAATCTCAGCATTCTGGGAGGCTGAGATAGGAGAAGTGCGAGTTCAAAGCCAGCCTCAGCAACACCATGGTGCTAAAGAACTCAGTGAGACCCTGTCTCTAAATAAAACACAAAATAGGGCTGGGGATGTGGCTCAGTGGTCAAGTAACCATGAGTTCAATTCCTGGTACGAAAAACAAATCATGTAAAAAATTTTTTATAGTTGTTGATGAACAGCATTTTTATTTTATTTGTTTTATATATTTTTTTAATGTGGTGCTAAAGATTGAACCCAATGCCTCACACATGCTAGGCAAATGCTGTGCCACTGAACTACAGCCTTAGCCCCAAATCAAACCATTTTCTTACTTAAAACACTGCTTTAAATTCCCAATGCTTTCTGCTTACAAAAATAAAAGATTAACAAAATTCTACTGTTTAGATTTTGAGTGTCCCCAAAGACACAAGCTCTGGTCCCCAGTTTGGAGATGTTGGGAGGTGGTAGAACCTTTCAGGGGTGAGGTCTACCAGGACGTTCTGAGGTCTTTGGGGATGTGCCCTTGCAGGGGCCTGTGAGACCTTGACCTCTTCCTCACTTTTCTGTTTCCTGGCCATGGGGTGAGCACTTCTGTTCTTCCACATGCTTCTTCATGATGCTCTCCTACTTCATGACTGGCCCGAAAGGAACAAGGACAATTGATCATGAAACTGGAACCTCCAAAACTGAGCCAAAATAAACCTTTTCTCTTTATAAATTATCTCAGATATCTGTCATAGTGATAGAAAGCTGAGTAACACAGAAAAGTAGTTTCATATCTGACTCACTACTACTTGTTAGATATGTGTAGACTAAAACTATGAATCCTGTCTTTTAAAATAAACCAAAGAAATTTTCTTGTAAAGCCATCTGCCTTGAGAGCCTTTCCAGTGACACATAGGTATTTATAAAAATATTTTTTAAATAATTTATTCCTTTCTCTACAAAAATACAGATTATCTTTAAATCTTTTACAAATGATTCTCAACTTGAAGATAAGGTCCTGTAGTTTACACATGTATTTTGTATCCTAATGGAATTTTATATTGGGAAAATGAGAAAGAAAACAATACTAATGTTTTCATAATAGAATATAAAAGAATTGGTACCTTTTCTACTGACACTTTAAAAAAAAACTAATTTGCTTGTAAAACTTGTCTAAATATTGAGTATATTTTTGTCTAGAGCCCAGAGAGTAAGAAAAGGAATTCAGAATGTTAAACAATACTAACTCCTATAAACAAGAAGCTCAGATACTCCGTAAAGGAGACTTTTTTTTTCTGGACTACATACCACGAAGGTTCCTCCAGTGGTTAATATCTTAATATCTCTTTCTTCTTATATGACATTTATTTCTGGGCAATAAGTTCATCGATTACAGAATGGAAGTATACAAAAATGTTTAAAAAAGTAGAACGCTGTAACAAATTTATTATCAGATTATCCTAAAATTTCAAGTGTAATGATTCCAAGTCATAAACTCTAGGGAAAGGGAGCTACAAAGAAATATACTTCCCAGTAAATCTATAAGTTCTTGTAAAGAGGGTAAAACTATTACCTACCTTTACAAAACTGCTTAATGATAATTATATAATATTTCAGTCAAAGGAAATAGATTTTTTTCCTTTAATGAAGTCAAGAATATGTGACGAGCGGGGCGTGGTGGCGCAAGCCTGTAATCCCAGCACTTAGGGAGGCTGAGATAGGAGAATCGCGAGTTCAAATCCAGCCTCAGCAATGGCAAGGTGCTAAGCAACTCAGTGAGACCCTGTCTCTACATAAAACACAAAATAGGGCTGGGGATGTGGCTCAGTGGTCGAGAGCCCCTGAATTCAATCTCCAGTACCAAAAAAAAAAGAAAGAAAGAAAGAAAGAATATGTGACATTACTGAAAAAAAAAAAAAGTTTAGTTATGATTCCTTAAAGTTCAGAACTGAAGTTCAAAGAAAGTCAGTTTCTCCTACTTAGTAATCATCCTTGCATAATAAAAGTCATTAGTGATCCTCCTTCATCCAGTCTTTATAATATACATGTTACGGCTTAGACAAGAGGAGCCCCCTAAAAGCTCATGTGTGAGACTGCAAGAAAGTTTAGAGGTGAAAAGATTGGACTATAAGAGCCTTAAACCAATTAGTGTATCTATCCACTGATAAGGATTAACAGGGTGCTAATTATAGGTGGGTAGGGTGAAGCTGGAGGAGAGACTCACTGGGAGCATGCCTTTGGGGTTTATATTTTGTCTGTGATGAAAGGTGTTCTCTTTGCTTCCTGGTTGTCATGTCCTGAGCTGCTTTCCTCTGGCATGCCCTTCTTCCTTGATGCTCTGCCTCACTTCAGGCCCAGAGCAATCGAGTCAGCTATCTATGGACTGAGACTTCTGAAACTGTGAGCACTAAATAAACTCTTCCTTCTCTAAAATTGCTCTTGTCAGGTCTTTTGGTCACAGCAGTGGAAAGGCTGACTAAAACAATATATTTTCCTGCTTTCTCATTGTTAAAGAACAGTTTTGAATTCCTATCTGGCACTGTTGCATATTTTACCACTTCCTATAGTGGCAATTTGCAAAAGAGAAGAAACATAGAAGCATACATTGAAATTTTTTATATTAAAAACAAACAAACAAAAATTAAAAACGAACAAACAAACAAAACACTACCTGCCAGGCGTAGTAGCACATGCCTGCAATGGCTCATGCCCAGTGGCTCAGGAGGCTGAGGCAGGAGGATCATAAGCTCAAAGTTAGCCTTAGCAACCTAACAAGGCTCTATGCAACTTAGTGAGACCCTGTCTCGAAATTAAACATAAAAAAGACTGGGGATGTAGCTCAATGGTTAAGTACCCCTGGGTTCCATCCCTGGTATCAAAAAGAAAAAACAACAATCAACCAACCAACCAAAAGAAAAAAAAAAAACAACTACTCAGTTATCTCTCATGGCAATACTTTAACATGAATCTACATTTCCAACTTGGAAGAAATACATCTTCCCATGATAACTCAAGTTGGAAAATATGCAAATTGTTCCTTAATATGAAAATCTTTAGAAGGGAATATTAATTATTTCAATACTTCTTATCAGAGCTTCAGTCCTAAAGAAAACCTGTTACCTGCCCCTTTGTCCTCTTTCTTTAATAAGTCAGGGCTCCCACAGCAATTCAGTTTCTGACATCTGAGTTCTTACCAGAAGAGGGCACTGTTGAACAATGTTAACCATCTCTCATCAGCAATTCCTGGGACAATGAAGCCTGGAATCTTTCAAGGTTTCAATATTAACTCATAATCTTTTGGAAATTGCCTATATTTCTTCCTCATTTCAATGTGTGCTTAGAAATTAATATTCAAATATTTTTAAATTCTAAGACAAAGTTAAAGGATTTGGGATTCATGATACAGCCAGGAAAACATTCTGTTTCTATTGAACAAAAATAGGAACATATACATATTCAATTCAGTTTTAATTTTGAAGACTTTAAATTATTTCCAGATATAACATCACAAATATCAAAAATTCTATAATTTTTAGGTGTACTCATACTACATTTTACCAATAGTATTGAATATTTATTAGAAAATCATCAGGAACTGAGTTCTATGGGAAGTGTGATGACAATCACTTTGCCTGTGGACGAGAACGCAAGAGTGAAGTAAGGAAGCAGTGGGAAAATGTGAATGAAAACGCAGACAAACTTCAGAAATGTAAACACTGTTCTGGAATCATACCATGAAATCCCAAACCATCTACAATTTAGTCCCAAAGTTTGGTTAAGATTTCTTACCCAAATTAAACTGACAGTTGAACAGGTTAAGGCTTCCTTTAAACTTTGCATATCTTTGTAGATGATATGCAGAAGGCCACATCTTGATCCCTTTTCCCCTTTTCCCCTGTTGCAGAACTAGCTCCACTGCCATATTGTCTACCTGTTGACTGAGTTCTATTATTATGTTAGGCAGTGACTATGAAGTCAGGGAATTACAGGGAAAAAAAAAAAAAAAAAAAGGAAATATCCAAATGGATTTTTAAAGAAAGCACAAAACTAAGAATGTTAAAGACACTGGGTAACCAAGTCCTCTTTAAGAGCTCCAGTTTCAATCAAAGGGAAACATGCCCACATAGGTGACAGAGCTTTAAGATTAAAACATAAACCAAGTTAAGTATTTCTTTTCCTTTGGAGGAAGCAAGAAATATAAACAAAACTTTTCATTATAGCTGAATCTTTGACAGGAAATTTAATTTTGAAAATAGTAATGGGGTAAATCGCATTATCTCAAATTGGACTTTCATACAGCGGACAATGGATAATATACATGATGAACCTTGGATCATGACGGTACACAGTTGATGTGAAATTAATATTTGATATGCAGAGAGGGGAAACATAAGGAAATGATTACCTTTCCCCTCTTTCTTATTTCCTATTTTATGATCCCATATGATGCACCTCCACATCCTCTTAACCAAGGAAATGAAATAGAAGAAAAGGAGGGTAGAATTTGGAGAATTTCTGCAGCTCTTTACATTTAACTAATGTAGTTTCTTTCTTTCTTTCTTTACTTATTGATTTATTGCAGTTTGGGGACTGAACCTAGATTCTTTCACGTGCTAGGCAAGCACTCTAACACTGAGCTACATCTCTAGCCCTACATTTCATTTTAAAGAACTAAACTACAAACTGGAACACCTGGGTTAACAATAAACTAGGGAGAACAAACAATTAAGTTGCTTAACCACAGGTATTTCAGGTTGTAGAATCTACCCTGAGTTTCAAAAAAGTACAATGAGTTTCATTTAACTGAATGGTTTATGTGTGGAACAGACCAAAAGTAGAAGGCCAAATTAAATGACTTCTACAAAGCTTTGTGATTTTATGATTGTATGATGTGGATATGTTCTCTATATACATAAAAACATCCTCTTATTATATAAGTAAATAATCGGTGTGCCTAAATAAAGGCTACTAGTAAAATCATGCATATAAATACGTTATTTTAAAAATTCAGAAAATTGGATGAATTTTCTAAATTGGTGAAAATATTTTGAAGTTAAAGCATTTCTACAGTCTAAAAGAATTAATATTTCAAATCAAAGTCCCCAAATAAAAATTACCATTAGCATTTAGCAATAAAATTCAATGTAATTAAAGTTTATTTGCTTATTTTTTGGTGCTGGGGATAGAACCCATGGGTTTTGTGCATACTAAGCATGTGCTCTCCTACTAAGCTACCCCAAAAGTTTATTATTAAAAAGACATAGGATGAAGGTATATGGTAATGGCTACTTCCCCTTCACACCTTCATGGAATTTCAACTTTGCCCTAGGAGAGAGTGTGAGTGAGAGTGTGTGTGTGGATGAGAGAGAGAGAGAGAGAGCAAAACAAGGGGTCACTTACCTCTGTGTCTCGAAATCTGTCTTCATAATCCAATCTGTCCTTCTCTACAGCTGTCAGTTTTAACTTCAAGTTAGATATTTCAGCCATCAGATCCAACTTCTGAGTTTCTAAGGATGTCCTACTAAGAAGCTCCTATTAGAATATAAGAAATACATTCAAAAGTTGTTTTATTATAAATGTCCACATGTAAACTTGAGACATTTATGATTGCAAAGCAGCAAAGATCTGAAGTAGAGGATGCTTTGAAGAATACTTACTAAATAAACGTCCTTTTAGATTATTAAAAGTTTTTTCCCAATAACATATAGGCTACATATAGTAATTATCTTTCCTTAATCATAAAATATGCCCTCATGGTTGAGTTAGGGAATTGTATGAATGCAAAAAGAAAATAACCTACAATCTCATTAATATTTTGATTCTAATTAAACACTTTATGTCTATGTGTTTTGAGATCCTCCTACTCTAGATTTTTGCTTAAAATGTGCCAGTGTGAGTCAATCTGGAAATTTGCTGCTGCATCAAAGTAAAGACAGACCCCACCCCTCCATCAGCTTCTGCACATACTTGCTGCAGCATTTCTTCTGTGGCATTCAGCTTCTCTCTGTGTTCTTCAAGACAAAACTCCAAATCTCGAATCTTCTCTCCCTGAGCCTCCACCTGGTCTGTTAACACACTGACCTGTATTTAGAGTAAAATACTGCAATGAGTTAGGAAGAATTTGGGTTCCACTAGGTGTGATGGTGTACATCCACAATCCCAGCAACTTGGGAGGCTAAGGCAAGAGGACTGCAAGTTGGAGACCAGCCTGGGAAACCTAGCCAGACTGTCTCAAAATAAAAAAAGAAAAATGACATGGGATACAGCTCAATGATAGAATACTTGCCTAGCATGTTCAAAGCACTAAGTTTGATTCCTAGGATCAAGGGTGGGGTGGGGAGAGAAAGGAAAAAAGAAAAACAGAATTTGGATCCCATTGGCATACTTTATTTCTCTATTTCTCTAAGTGGAACACAAATTGGAATAATCTCACTACTCGTGGTAAAGAAAAACAATCTGAGAAGACAATAGCAGTCTTTTACAGTTCTATTTACATGTTGCTTTTGGATCTAAGAATTCCTATTCAATTTAGGAGAAAGTGCTGATTGGGGATGTGCAATACTTTATAGATTTCAATCATTAATGAGAAAAAGTATGAACCCAAATTCTGTTTGGGGAGGATGTAGGAGATAGTATTAGAATGGAAGAGAGGAAATTAAGTTAATATTTGAAGCAGATATTGTCAAAGACTATTCAAATCTGATGCTTGAAGAACAAGGAAAAGAACCCAGGGAATTCAAATTCCACAATATCTTTCAAGACCATGCTGACTGCAAATGTATTCAAAGCCAAACAGCAGGGCTGGGAGTGCAGCTCAATGCTAGAGTACGTGCTTAGCATACATAAGGCCCTGGGTTCAAGCCTCAGCATTTAAAAAAAAAAAAAAAGCCAGGTACAATGAATATATTCAAAGGTCCACACGCAACTGGTTACTCCTTCATCGTTCGTGCTTACTGAGGTCCACATGTTTTCCTCACTGATCATCAGCCTAGTAAATATACTTTTATTCATTTAGCTCCAAATGCCAAAGTAAAAATTACTTGTCCAAACGTTATGAGGAAGTAAGTAAATTTAGTCCACAAGCAGAACTCTACTCACTGTTGTGTTCTGTTCTGTTTGGCCCATGGTATCATTTTACAAATAGAAAAATTATACATACATTCATATTCAGAAATCATAACACTGATATTTTTATACTACAGTCATATATTTGAATTTCTGTTACATATTAAAACATATTTAAAAATCAGATCAAATGATGGACGAGATTAGAAAATCAGATCAGATGATACTGAGCCAGTGTTCAGATTGGCCCTGAAGAGCTGAAGCTAGGAACTGCTCCCTCTAGACTGGATATATACTCTACCACTATCCTTACTACTCCCTATTGAGTACAGATGGCCTACTGCACTTCTATTAGCAGCCTTGTTGCTGTAAGCATCCGAACTTACCATCTCAATTTAAAATAGCCTGTCTTGTAAGTACAGGATTCCCTTGGTATCTATGTGGGATCTGTTCTAGCATCCCTGCAAATACCAAATCTGTAGATGCTCAAGTTCTTATATAAAATGGCATGGTATTAAATATAGCCTATGAACATCCTTCTGTATACCTTAAATGATCTCTAAATTACCTAACACAATGTAAATGCTGTGTAAATAGTTGTCATATATATTGTTTAGGAAATAATGGCAAAGGAAAAAAAATAGTTGTCATATATATTGTTTAGGAAATAATGGCAAAGGAAATAACGGCAAAGTACATAGCCGAGCGCAGTGGCTCTCGCCTGTAATCCTAGCACTTTGGGAGGGTAAGACAGGAGAATCGCTAGTTCAAAGCCAGCCTCAGCAATGGCAAGCTGCTAAGCAACTTAGTGAGACCGTGACTCTAAATAAAATACAAAATAGGGCTGGGGATGTGGCTCAGTGGTCGAGTATCCCTGAGTTCAATTCCCAGAACCAAAAAAAAAAAAAAAAAAAAAAGTCTGTATACGTTTAGAATAGCTTCAATTTTTCCAAATATTTTTGATTCAAAGTTTGGAGGGCCAATTGTACATCATGAGAAAAGTGACATTTAAAATTACTTGCCTGAAGAACAAGGGATTCTTTATCATTTTCTAAGCGTGCTAGCCTTTCTTGATACACATCTCCGTTCCCAGGTAAGTGTCCGTTTGTCTGAAAAAGGAAATAATATTGTAAGACTGACTCTCCTTTTAGATTGGTATGTTGTGAGTAAACAAATATTACATTTTTTTTTGTTGTTGTACCAAGGATTGAACTCAGGGGTACTCAACCACTGAGTCACATCCTCAGTCTTATTGTGTTTTATTTAGAGATAGGGTCTCACTGAATTGCTTAGCGCCTCGCCGTTGCTGAGGCTGCCTTTGAACTCCTGATTCTCCTGTCTCAGCCTCCCAAAGTGCTGGGATTACAGCATGCCCCACCACATCCCGCTCAAAAATTGCATATTTTTAATCCAAGGAAGCTAAATTACATTCAGCACAGCTGTCACTGCCATTAGTGGGATATATGAGAATTCATTTACTCATATGCATAAGAAAGGCACATTGGGCATTTGGATATGACTTTACCAACCTAAACAACTCTTACCAATCAGAAAATAATGACCTTCAGGAACAGCACTACTAATATTCTTCAGTGGCATCAGACAGTTCGAGAATCATGCAGTCTTGAGAGTTTATGGTGGGGTCTGATACCACTGTTTTCCCTGAATGTTCAGCATTACTAATTCTGGGTGTGGAGAGCGGTTGGGACATTTGACACCCTTCTATTCCCACCATCTCCATCCCCAGGCTCTACATCCAGGACAGCAGATGGCTGCCTTTAAGCAAGAGAAAACAGGGGCAACTTATACCATGGGCTTCTTCCTGCTCTCAGGTCTTCTAATCTCAGGACAAACCTTCCTTGCTTCTTTGAAACCTTGAGCCCTGGAAGCCTTTTCTCTCTTCTCCAAAAACCTTAACCACTCAGTGCACACTCACAGCACTGACTCTGCTTATCAGAGTCTTACTACTTTCTTTCTTGACCTTGTTAACTTCTTGCGAGTTTGCCTGTTTGTGTAATGTCATGTTCAGCTCCTGGGTAGAGCCCCTAAACTGGTATCATCTTATAACCTCTGCAGCATCTGGCTCATTGCTCTGCACATATTGACATTCGATCTTTCTTCTCCTCCCTCCTTTTTTTTTTTAAAGTCAGATTTGGGTATATTTATACCATATGCATAGTATAAGTGCCAAAGGAGGTATAGATTGAGAAGGAAGTATAGATTCCTTTTCTCAGCTATCTCACTGGCAAGACACAAGAGACACTTGAAAAGGCTCACAAAGAGCAGAAATGTAAAAATACCACTTTAAAATAGTAGTATGTGATTTGTATCTTGTAATCTCATTTAACTAGTTCATAACCATCTAAAATGCAATCCTCACAAAATTTCTGGATTCTTTTTTCAAATACAACAAATAAAAACTAGCTAGAGTCCAGAATGGATAGATGGGGCCATGCAGACAGAGTTCAGCTGAAAAAGCAAGTAACACCTTTAGGACCAGAGAAAAATACAAACTGAACATCTTTATTGCCTGGGATGTAACATCTGCTGTGACATCATTATTTTTCCTGAATTAACTGGTATCATTGTTCTACCTTTTCAATTAATGCAGTTTCCAGCATTAGTTCTGGGAATAACAGAAGTCATGTGTTGAGAAGGAAAAACAACAAAAAAGAGGCTTCAACAAAAAAGAAAAAAGAAAAAAAAATATGTCAGGATGTTTCTTCTACAAACTTAGGCATGCATAATCACATTTCCCAAGAGGCCAAAAAACAATCAGAAGCTAATTTAGTAAGTGTGCAATGTGCATTTAGGGTAGATAAAAAAATTAAGATCAGCTGTTTGACCACATACCTACACAATTACCACTACATAACTCTGTTCATGTTGTTAACTCAAGTGCCCAGAATTAAATTACAAGAGTCTGAAGGAGTGGTCTGAATGACTTCCATCCCTGTGGACTGCCGCAAATGAAATTCACATAACTTTTGAGGACAGTTTTTTGGAAAGCAGCCAGGAGGCATAATGCATGTTCTCAATTGAAAAAGTGCTGAGACGGGCCCAGTATAACTTTAAATCCCTCATTTTGATTATAAAATATTAACAGACATCTAGTTTTAAAATCCCATGCAAGCAACTTTTTATAAATATATTTCTCATTGGGTAAAAAAAAAACCAACTTTCTGTCCATTGAAGACAAAAACTGAAACTTTTCTTTTTCCCTTTTTTAAGCAATGAGATTTTGCTGTGTTGCCCAGACTGGCACTGAACTACTGGACTCAAGTGACCCTCCTGCCTCAGTCTCCCAAGTAGCTAAGGCCATGTAGCTAAGTAGTACCCACCAAAGCAATCCACCAAAATGTATTAATTCTTTTTGTTTTGTGTGTATACTGGGGGTTGAACTTGGGGCCTCATGCACATATGCATGCACTCTACCAGTGAGGTATCCCCCTAACTCCTTTTTTTCTGAGTGGAAGAAATGTAAACAGATTAGCAGAGTTTCCTTTCAAACTATTAAGTATGACAGAGAAATGGACGTTCTAAAATCAGTTCACCAAAATAAACCAAATTGTGGAAACTGGTTCAAAATGAGTACAACTATTTCTCAATATGACATCTGTAAAAACTTATTATATCCAAGATTAACATTTTTTAAACACTTTTTAAAGCAAAATTTAGGAGTCACCATTGGAATAGTTACATACTGTACTATTCACGTAGGAAAATATCTCTTCTACCCTTGTGTGTGTGTGTATACTGTAACTTATTCATGTAGGAAAATATCTCTTCTACCCTTGTGTGTGTGTGTATTTCTGCCTATTCTGTTCTCTCTGCCACAAAAATGTCAGAGGTAAACCTATTAGGTAAATACCTTGTCACCTCCATTCTTCCTTCAACTACTGTGTTCCACTATCAGATCACTCAAAACCTCCCCAAACATGGCATGCTTTCTCACATACTAATTTTATTCCTTCTGCACAGGATGTCTTTCTTTCTCTTTCCTACTCTCTTCTGAGGCATTAGGGTCCATTTCCACCGGGGGTGGTACTGAGGTCTTCCTTGAAATAAGAGTTCATTCATGTGCCAGTTACAGCACCAGATGCACCTTCATTATAGCAAGCATCACATGAAATGGACTAAGTTTACCCTTGGCTATGGATGTGTCCCTTTCTCAGCAGATTCTACATTCTTTATGAGTAGATTTATCTTTGCACCTAACACTCTGGGTACTAATTAAATAACTGCTGAATGACGGATGGATAATTGCTGAATGACAATGATATGTTCGATAAACACTGGTTGAATGTAAAATGAATGCATGTTCATTTTTAACCTGGCCTTCTTGCTTCTTGTCATAACTTTTATTCATGTGTCCTTTACAACCATGTACTACTCCATGGCTAGCCTCTGGATAAGCTCCTTTTTTCTTGCTCCTGTACTCCTTCACCACGAAGCTTAGGAGATGGTCTTGGAACCTTTTGGATGGACAAGTTGAGGCCTCTCTTATGCAGTTTTTTTAGTGCATAATACACTATATTGCCTTCTTTATCTTTCCTTTCTTTCTGCCCATGTCCAGGGAACTGAAAGCTCAATATTCCTCTTCTATTTGGAACCCTGATTTCCTGTATCCTTTAGATCTATACTTATAACCTTCACTTATTCACGTAAGTTATTTTATTCAAAACCTCTCTTTATACTTTAGCATTGTGCAACCCCTACTGACCCACATTCAATCCATCTGAAAGTTTAAGTCAAACTGGAATCCATGGGGATTTCAAAGTACAACATCCAAATAATGGTGTATATAGAGGATTGAGTGGAAATCCAGTTCAGATACAGCAGTGAGACCTTAAGAAATGTATGTGTTCATCAGATTGTCCTGGCATGGTGGAAAGTAAAACATCTAAAAAGCTTTATTCTTCACAGAATTACAGAATCTGAGAATTAGTCAGTAATCCCACTTGGGAATGTGAATTTTCAGAATGCACATGGCAAGTGCTACACCTAACGTTAGAGCACCACCGACCTTACCCTTCATCATCTAAGTGAAATCTTTTCTATATCAACTTTCTTTCAATTATTAAGTGTTAAAAATGCACAATCAAATATGTAATAACTGTTACTATTCTGCCTTTATACGTGTTTGAAACTTCATTAAAACAGAAAATTTCAAACACATGTAAAATTAGACTAGCTTAATGAAACCCAATGCACATGTAGCTTAATTTCAATAGTTATTAATTCGTGTAAGTGGGAGCCTTTGCCTGTTATTGTCACTTAAAGTACTGTTTTTCCTTGATTTTCTGGGTTCTTTTGGTTTGCATTAGACTACAGTTGTCTTCCTTGTTTTCCCATCTTCATTTTGCTTTTTTCTTTCTTCCTGAGCTCTGTTGTCCTATCTAAATCCAAAATCAACATCCAAGGCAGTGATTTGCCATGATGGCAGTTATTTATAAAACAGCAACATATTTTGAATGCAATAGACCAAAATCAGGGTGCTATGTAAATGAAAATGGGGGAAAGAAAAAATAGCCCTTTTATAAGGACACTAAATAAAGTTAGACTAGTATTACTATTTATATATAAATACACACATCCCACCCAATGTCTTTATAGTTAAAACCAGTCTTAAAAATTTTCCCACAGTCTTGACTTATAATTTTATTTAAAAAAATTTAGCATCAAAGGGGAAAACATGAGGCTTGGTCCACTAAATATCCTTTAATTAAATGTTATCTCTAGACATCAAAAGACATATCTACTAGGGTGTTTCTTATTCTCATCAGTATTATATCTCTACCACTGCAATTAAATATTTATTGCATGTCTGATCTTTGTTAGACTTTGTTCAAGGAGACTGAGATGAGACTTAAATCCTTCAGTCATGAATACCGAAGTCAAATTGCACTTGAGTCCAACACAATAAAGCATCTCACGCTGTTTGTGTCCAAGAGTCAAAAAGAGCATAATACCAACAATGTTGAAAATCAATCTGTCAGGCAGAGGCAGTGATCTGTCCCATGTCCTCTCACCAGATGTGATGGAATGAGGGTAGGTGAGTATCAAGGCTCCATCCTTATGCTGTAACATAGGTAATGCTCTCAGAACCACACTGGCTGCCATTCAAGCATTTGCCAGTGCCTATATTGTACTACTACATCTCTAATTCTGGGTCAGTCCTATAAATAGCTCGCTTGTTTTCCCCTCCTAAATTTCTATTGCAGCTCAGAAGATTAAAGATCCTCAAACACAGGAACAATCTCTTTAGAAGCCCTTTATTTATCCCCCAAATCTCATCATTACTTCTGCTCAAAAAGAGAAAAGGGGAGGAAATGCCTCACATGTACTTCATCACACCCACAAAGCCCAACCAAGCCCTTCAGCTATAAAAAAACATCAGTTTATTAAGTGTTGTCAGAACATGCTTCAAAGACAGAACCTCAGAACAAGCCTGAACATATCCTGCACTTTTCAAGTAGGGCTACAGATGTAGTCAAAAACAGACTTTGGCTTTTATATCTATGTTTTGTTTTTCTGAGTTTTATTTTTTCAGTGTTTGTTTTCAAGAGACAGAAAGTGTCAACCAGAGTAGAAACCAGTGCTCTGGAGTGAGAATAATCACAGCAGGTGGTCAGTCTCCAAGATTTACTATTCAAAAAGTTCACTACATCCAAAATTCTGCATCAAGAAGCAGATGCCAAGTGTTCTCATATGCCAGTCATGACAGACATATCTTGAGTGTGCTTCTCTTACAGCATTTAGATGTTGTCTTACCAAAACATCAATTGCCAAGATACAGTGGCTGCTTGGTTTTACAGTTACACAGCAGTTACATGCATACACAGCACCCTGGCATGTGTGTAGCCATGGCTGATGCAGGGTGAGCAAGTTAGATAGATTCTTTTAGTGTCTCCTAAAAGGTTCTTGTAGATGCCTTGCTTGAGTGGGGAAGATAAGCTCTGGTCCCCCTTATCTTATTTGCATGCAGACCACCATAATTCCTAAAGCTTTTGCAACAGGGAAAGGGTACATGTTGAGAATACATTATCCTGGTCACAGGTATATTCCAAAGTCCCCTGAGTTGATAGAGAACTGAAGGTCCCTGAGTCCCTAGAAGAGAAGCCCCAGCTCCTATCGTGTGTAGTAGCACATTCAGTCATTCATTCACCCATTTCATTCACTTATTCAATATTTGTTAAAAGCCAACTATGTGATAGGACACATATCCAGCAAGTCCGTCTTCTGGGAAGGATAAAACAAGACCAAGAAAAAATGTCCCTATTGTTCTTCTCACTTACTGGTTCTTTACTCATTTACATAAAGTAACAGAGAAGGCTCCTTCTGTTCAATCCTAACAAATACCAGCAGTCTGGGATTCCATTAAAATTACATCTCTCATCTCTTACTCGGCACTGCCTCTCAACTGAGAATTCTGCTGGCTTGGTCAATTTGTTTTCCTGTGACTGAATCTCACAGGCAAACTGCCATAACTTTAACTAGGATGTCTCCTTGAGACACTGCATAACTCAGATGACTGTGATCCTTTATGGGACATAATCTTAAGATGTACCTTGTTTGCCAAGGCCTGAAAAAACATCCCCTGGAGGCACACATGAAGAGAGAAGCTAGTCAGAGAGCAGCAGGGGTGGGAGAATAGTGGGATGGAATGAACTGCGCAGCCGGGAGTCGGGGACCCAGGGAGAACAGCAGCCCTGGGGAGAACATGTCCCACAGCTGAACTCTTTAATGAGTATTTGTATTTTTACAGAAACTTTCAAAAATGTATATTTGGAATTAATATTATCTACTTTAAAAGTATACAAATAAGTAATGCATTACAATAACTGAACAGGTCAGAGAAGCCGGTAAAGAATGCCTCATTTCCCCCTGATTTGGAGCTATCGCCGTGTTTTCACTCTTTTTGTTTAAAATTATATTTTTGGAACCTCTGCTGACTTTGAGATTGTCTCACAATTAAAACTGCCAAATAATCAGACACATCTGGGATTTCATTATCTGATCCCCTTGCCAATGAGGATCAAGGTCATGATTCTCAGTTTCATCGATTAGAAGAAAATATTGAACGAATGGTCCAGGGTAACTCATCTAATTAAATCTAAATTAAATGAAACCTACATGTTTGGCTCAAAGAATCAGACATATTTTTCTATTTGCCTTCTTAACTCTGGAGCTTGCTAAAGAACATAATTCTCCATGATTAATATTTATGTTAATAACATTTCCCAATCAAAACAGAATTCTGCCTTAGTAACTGAAGAAATATGTCAAGCATTCAATAGTTTTTTGTTTTGTTTTGTTTTGTTTTACATCACAGGAGAGACACTTCCATGTCTTAAAAGAAATTTCATTTCTAAAATCCTACAGCTATGGATATATTATTAAAACAAATTCATATTTATAATATTTTTGTCCCTTCACTGTAACATGATACTCGTGTTTCTACTTACTTTTCTTTTATCCAGCTTCTAATCATATGAAACAAACAGGAAGCAGCCAATTAATAGTGAAGAAATAACCTTCATCCTATAGGAAACCAGGTGATCTCCCTGGCCTGACCAAAATAATAATTTTGCACTAATGCCCAGTTACACTAATAAAGACTGAAGGAACATGCATTCTCAAGTTGATCAACATTAAACATGAAGGAAACCTTAAGTATAAAACTGGCATCATCAACAAATTTTTCTGAAATATCACAGACGTTTCTCTATAGTCTGAGAAATGACTACTTTTGTCACTACAAGTGAACTGTGTCCAGGTGATTTGTAACTTAACCCCCTTGTAACTGGATTAGCCCTCTTTCTCTCAATGCAAAGGGATCCTCTTAAACATTTCCTCTCTACTCTCTCCTGTCCACTCCTCAGCATCCTTTTGGACTGGCCTCCTGCCAGGCTCACTGATGAGTGCTCACATACATCACCATGGGCTCCTCACCATTCTGTGTGGCAGAGACGAACATTCTCATTTTATAGACGAGGGCATAGGGAGGAGAGCTTAAGAAAACTTCCCAAGTCACAAAAGCTTCTAACAATTAGAGACAACATTAAAATCTGGTCTACTGTCTCCAGAGCCCGCATTTGTAATGGCCTAGATGCAATCCTGCCTTCTTTATCACTGCCTGCATTTTTTAAAAATATTTTTTTTATTGATGGATCTTTATTTTATTCATTTATTATTTATATGTGGTGCTGAGGATCGAACCCAGTGCCTCACGCATGCTAGGCAAGCGCTCTACCATTGAGCTACAGCCCCAGCCCCACTGACTGCTTTTTCACACCAGGAACTCCTTTATTTGGCATTTAGCCAAGTTCCCCATGTACAATATGAAAGAGGAATTTGCTAGAATTTTGTATTCCTTTGATTCTATGATGCCATCAATTTTTATCTCACTAGTATTTAATTTTTAATTGTAGCAATATGCACATGTAAAATTTACCATCTTAACTATTTTTAAGTGTAGAGTTCAGTTGTATTATGTATATTCACACTTTCTGCAAACATCACCATCATCCATCTACTCTTTCCATCTTGCAAAACTGAAACCATATATCCATTAATTATCTTCCCATTCCCTCCTTCCCTCAGTTTCTGGCAATCAACATTCTACTTTGTTTTTATGAATTTAACTATTTTAGGTACACTATTCATGAAAAAAAGAAGAGGAGGAGGAGGAGCAGAAAAATAAAAGAAAGAATCCCAGCTAAAATGTATACAATTTCCCATTTTAAGATTATAAAACACAATCTAACTTTTCAAAATATTCAATAGGAGAAATCTAATATTATTCATAATCATTAAATTATAAGCATAAGACTATCAGATTTTCAATGCTGGCTCAAGTTCCCTTTTGGTTTCAAAAGTTCAGTCTACCCCAGTAGGTAGAGAGTGACTATTTGTTTCACACCAATGCCTTTATTATTCCAAACACCCATTCCTGCTCTCCTCTGGATCTCTGGTTTTTGCTTCTTACCATCTTTCTTCTTTTATTCTTTCTTTCTCTGTGAACTTGAGAAAGCATACTTCATTTGAAAGGTTTAGGATCAAAACGAGGGGATAGATGTAAGTTAGATAAGTGTAAATAAATTTAACAATAACAAACCCGTATCTCTCTAAATCCACATCTACTTCTTATTGTCATTTTTTTAAATTTTTTTTTAGTTGTTGATGGATCTTTATTTTATTCATTTATTATTTACATATGGTGCTGAGGATCAAACCCAGTGCCTCATGCATGCTAGGCAAGCGCTCTACCACTGAGCTACAGCCCCAGCCCCTCTTATTGTCATTTTTAGGATAATAACTGAATCTTTGAGTGTTCAGTAAGGTATTTGTCATTTGTGGATTCAAAATATCAAATAATAAGATAGAAAGCAACCAAAACTACAAACCAACAAACCAGTACTTATCCAAGGAATAAACAAATGACTTTAGTTCATCTGAATATACATACTATTCTATCATTCACAGAGCATCATTCATTACACATATGATGGAGCACCTAATGTATGCCAGACATCATTCTAGACATCAGGAATACAGTGGTTTATTTTGTTGTTGTTTAAAGGAAAAACTCTGATTCATGATGCTTACATTGTGGTTGGAAAGACAGAAATAAATTGTATAAACATGACAGATACAGTGTACATAACAAAGTGGTGAGTGCTGAGGAAAAAAAACTAAGCAAGGAGAAAGAATGAATGTGTATAATTTTAGTTAAGGTGGAAAGAGCCCCACTGAGAATACTTCTGAGTAAATACCAGGAGAATGTAAAGGTGCCAGCCATCTGAAGAAAGCTTTCCAGGCAGAGTGTAGAGCAGTGAATAGGCTCTGAGGCTAGTTTACTTGGCATATCTGATCATCAGTGATTTGACCCATGCAGTGGTATCACCCCTTTCTGAAAAAGGAGTAAGTGATAGGATCTAACTTATATTCAGATATCATCATCATCATTACCAACGTCATCACTTTTTATCATTCTCAGAAATACTTTAAAGGAGAAGATTAAGCACCACCACTAAAGGATGGATCATACAATATGCACTCAGAAACAGAGAGGTAAATTGGGTGGCAACATAAGAACATTCAGCGCAGGGTGGGTTGGGAGTACCAGCATTTGTGTCATATTACATGAAAATATTTTAGCTACAGAGTGTGCTATTAAGCCTCCCAGAGCAAGCAGCTTTTACTTCTACCACAGATCCAGAAACAGATCATGATCCCTTCCATACAAATTCCCATTAGTGTTTATATAAACACAATTAACTCATAAGCTATTCATTCATCTTACTAAATATTAAGTGTCCTTTAAATATTTAAAAATACAACTTCTCCTATCTTTGAATCTGCTTTTGTTATATTTTTTAGATTTTATGTGTTCAACACATTTTTTTTAAAGTGGTATTTACCATTTTGTCTAGAGGAAGGGCAGCTCTGTCATATCATCAGTTTTCAAGAAGGCGGCCTAGAAAGAAGGCTCATTGTTCGAAAAACCGCTTAAATCCAGAATCCAACCCCAGAATTGGAATTAAAATGATCGGCACAAACCACTAGATGGCACTTCATATCAAATGCCACTACTAAACCTCTTTTGAAGTGTCTTACTCATTACACTTTCCAATACAGAATTGCCACTGAGTTGTTTGTAGCAAACTTCCCATTATTACTGAGAAAGCATCTATTATGTGCCAGGTTCTTTCCTTTATAAGACTATTTGTTTTAAGCCACAGTTGTTATTCAGACACAATTTAAAAGCCAGTACATTCTTATGAGCAAATGGGTGACAGTTTGGCACTCATACATGGTAACAGCACTTTTTAAAAAGTTATCCATGGGCTGGGGCTGTAGCTCAGTGGTAGAGCGCTTGCCCAGTATGTGTGAGGCACTGGGTTCGATCCTCAGCACCACATATAAATAATAAATGAATAAAATAAAGATCCATCAACAACTAAAAAAATATTTAAAAAAATAAAAAATAAATAAAAAGTTATCCTTAAAAGGAATTGGGATATCTTAAGGGATAAAAGAGAAACTAACATGTTACGCTGTAATTTTTTTTTTTCTTGTTCTAATCAGTATTCTATGCTTTAAATTTTGGAAAAAGCAACCAAGATTCATAGCACAGATATGCTACATATGGACATCTACCATTTGACTCTGAAGCCACTCAATAAGCGTTTCTGCTGTAGAATCAGGGATCTGGCATCGTAAGCCCTCCTTCTCATCTGTTTCCATCATTTCTAACAATCCACGCAGGTCTTCCACAAGGTGCAGAGCTCGCAAACTTCCCATGAATGGAGAGGTGGGAGACTGGCAATCGAATATCCCATTGGAATATTCCAGGGCCTTAGAACCTAGGTTAAAAAAGGAAAAAAAAAAAAAAAAAATCAGACAGAAAGCGAGAGAATTTATGTTAGATAAAACATCATAGCTGAAGGTGGTAAACCACCTAATTAATCAAAACAAGGAACAGGGGCAAGACAACAATTTTATCATGTAAGTCTCTCCAAGTCACAGATATTTGGTGGAAAAATAAAACCGTATAATTGATGATACTTATCAATGGTGCAGTATCTAACAAGGAGGCCAACTGTGTGGTATAGAAATAAAAAGACCATGGTAGGCCTTGATGTGAGGTGTGCTGCCCCAGGAAGCGATGGATAAGAAGATGGCACAGCAGTTTTGGTGGAGTAATGCCTTTTAGAAAACACAAATTTTAAAGACTTTATAGTCTTCAAATTCCCTGAAAAGAAGTTATGCACTCAGGCAGAAATTTGAGAGCACAATTCAAAGATAAGAAAGCCAACTCCCACTTAACTTGCCAGAATTTAATCTTTGAAGTTCAATGTATTACATGTGTACATTTGTATATGCATATGTGAGTAAGTATAAACATTTCCCCCTATTATTTTATTGGCAGCCTAACATCAAATTCTCATTAACATCAACTTTAAAAAATAGTTTTTACAAGGGGCTGGGGATGTAGCTTAGTGGTAGAATGCTTGCCATGGGTTTGATCCCCAGCACCCTCTCCCCACGGGGGGGAGAGGGATGTTCACGGACATTTTTGTTTTGTTACTTACAAAAGAAAACATTACACTGCTTAAATTCATGCAACTGACCGAAAGCCCATTCTGAAAACAAGCATATATTTCTCTTTGTCTCTTTGATTTTTATTATCTGATCTGTCCAGAATGACTTAAGTTTCTGGCTTAGGAAATGGTAGATGGAGGGTTATGAAATGAACTGAGATAAAGGCTACTAGAGGAACATCCAGGGAAAGATATCGAACTCAATATTTGTTTGGTTGGTTTTTGGTGCTAGAGATTGAACCAAGAGCCTTACACATGCTAAGCACACATTACATAACTCTATGTTTTAAATGATGACACTGATGTACCCATAGGACATTTCAGGAGAGAGATCTGGTTGGCAATTAGAGATAGAGACCTGAAGTTTGGTAGATAACTGGCAAAGTAAATAGATGTTAGAGTCACTAGTAAAGTGCATGCTGAATTCAAGGGAACAGATCATTCATGGACATAGGGTAGAGTACCAACCCTCTAAGTAAGGTCCATGGTCTACTTACACCAGAACAGCCAGAGATGCAGATTCTTTAACCTTGATCAAAAACCTAGAATGGAACTGGAGTTTTTTACATTTAAAAATAAAATCTGAGAATAATTCTGGTAGAAAATGGAGAACAACAAAGATAAAACCATGGGGAACTTAAAGACATCGCACAGAGAAACAATAATGAAAATAAGAGAAAGAACAGAAAATAGAGGAGTTGTAATGAAAAAGCTACATGAGCAGAGGAAATGTCATGATTCCATTCTTTAGAAGATGCAGATTACCTGCTATAATACCATCCATCTGCTCCAGCGCCGCAGCTAACATGTCACTTGCATCACTCATCATTTTCTTGTTTGTCAATGGCAAATTCCAACCAGAGCTGAAAAGAAACAATGATGTTATCATTACATGCTTTAAATAATGCATGCTTGCTAGTGGGGTTTGCTAATTCCACTTCAAATTCTAACTCCACTTGGCAGTCAAATACATAGAGAACTTCAGAAGTGGTGGAGCTGAATTAACCGGTTTAACAGGCTGTGGCCAATCATCTACTGTAGTGTAACACCACATCGTATACCCATATCAGTTAATAAAATAAGTTTCAGTTCTTGCACTCAAGGTTATTTAAAGTTCAGTAGAGGCCTGGAGGTATAGCTCAGAGGTAGAGCATTTGCATAGAGTATGCAAGGCTCCATTTTCAATCCCCAGCACAGCAATCAATCAATCAATCAAAACCCAGCACAATGGTTTCCATGTTGTTCTCTTTAGAGCCCCAGGAGTCTGTGAAGGGCATCAGGGAGGGTGACAGAAGCCTGCTGAAGGCCATGAGGGGTGCTGATGGATAAGACTTCTTTCTGACTATGCCAGTCCCACCAAATTTCTGCTCTTAATTTCACAGTATTGGGAATTAAACCCAGGAACACTCTACCACTGAGCTATATCCCCAGCCCTTGTATTATTTTTTTTGAGTCAAGGTCTTGCTAAGTTGCCCAAGGATGTCCTTGAACTTAATATACTCCTGCCTTAGCTTTCTAAGTTGTTGGATTACAAGGGTGTTCTACTGCACCTTGCTTTTAAAATTTTTCTATATGAGAGTTTATCATAAGATCGAAGAAAAGGGTTCACTAACATACACACAGTCATGCCTTGGCATCCATGGGGGACTGGAGGTTCTAGGACTCCTCCTTGGATACCAAAATCCATAGATGCTCAATGCCTTTATATAAAATGGCATGGTATTTGCATAGACCTGATACACATCCTCCTGTATACTTTAAATCTTCTCTAGGTTACTTATAATACTTAATACAACAGTAAATGCTATATAAACAGTAAACTTGCATTGTTTAGGGACTAATGACAAGAACAAAAGTCTGTACATGTTCAGCAAAGATGCAATTTTTAAAAATATTTTCCATCTGCAGTTGGTTTTATCTGTGAATACAAAGGGCCAACTGTACTAAACACCCTTACCCCCAACTATTGGTACTTTGTAACATGACAACAGCTATCATGTACTGAGTACCTGTAGTGGTCTCCATTTCTATATAAATTATTTATAGTACTAAAAACAACAACCCTATGAAATGGATAAATTCGTCTCTCCATTTTATAAACAAGGACTGAGATACATGATACTTGTAAGGAAACAGCAAGTAAATAGAGAAAAGAATGCCCTTTATTTAACCAAGGTCTATCTGACTTCCATTATAATGGTGAATTTTTATTTGATCCTATCTCAAGAGTAGATTTATTCTGAAATTGTGTCACAATCTACTCATGGTTTTACCTGTTAAAACATATTGAAATTACACTTCTAAAACAATTGGCCACTGATGATATAAAGTTGAGATTATGTGATTTTCAACATTAATTCATGCTTTTTAGGTACCACAGTAAACAACCATGTAGATTCTCCCCAAAGGCCTGAATAAGGCTCTTGCTATTTTGTAGATATTGTGGTATATTAAATATCTGGGAAATAAAGAACATGCTGTTTAACAGAAACCTTTGCCCTCTGTTGCCAAGCTGCCACATCTCACTTATCACTTTATCTTCACAAATATATTTATAGCTCTGTTATCAGCTTCTTGGATCCGTTCCCTCCTATGCATTCATTCTAATAAAATGCCACATAATTCTTCTGAAATATTACTTTGATTTTTTAAGTGTTAAGCTTATAGTAAGAACAAGTAGGTGATAGGTAAAACACTTCAAAATACGGGCTGTCCATATATATACTTTTTTTAAATTAGAAACCAAGAGGTCAACAAGCTAGGTTATGAACCTGGAAAGTTTTAAACAATTTACTCAAATACTCAGCTAGCACAGACCAAAGAGATGGGGCACAAATTTGACAGTCACACTTCAGGCTGTAAAATTTGAAACACTGAGTGTGTACCATCCCTGAATTTCACATAATTAAGTGGCTCGTATTCCCTTGCATTTTAAAAGTAGCAATATATACACATATATGTACATATATACACGTGTATGTACAGCTATAGACATAGGAATACCAATAAAAAACACTGCCCACTTCACTAAATTAGCAAAACAAATATTTGTCTTTTTTAGCAGCTGTATTTTGTGTAGAACAAAAACACTTTCTCAAGTGTGACACATAGTTCTCTATTTAATCTGTGTTTCGGTCAGTGAGCCTTTCTAATGCCATGACAAGGAGGGGTGAGACAGCCTCAACCATGCTTGCCAAGGGGCAAAAAGCCAGTTTTATAAAACACTCCACGATGGTGCAGTGGTGCAGGCCTATAATCCCAGCAGCACAGGAGGCTGAGGCAGGAGGATCACAAGTTCACAGCCAGCCTCAGCAACACCCAGGAGCTAAAAAACTCAGTGAAACCCTGTCTCTAAAAAAAAATTTTTTTTAAAGGGCTAGGGAGAAGCTGAGGTTGTGGCTCAGTGGTAGAGTGCTTGCCTAGCATGTGTGAGGCACTGGGTTCAATTCTCAGCACCACATATAAATAAATGAATAAAAATAAAAGGTCCATCAATATCTAAAAAAGGGGGGGGCGGGGGAGGCTGGGGATATGTCTCGGTGGTCGAGTGGCCCTGAGTTCAATCCCCGGTACCAAACAAAACAAAACAACCCAGTGGCTTGGGAGGCTGAGGCAGGAGGGTTGCAAGTTCAAAGCCAGCCTTAGCAATTTAGCAAGGCCCTAAGCAACTCAGTGAGACTCTGTCTCTAAATAAAATACAAAAAAAGGGCTGGGGACGAGGCTCAGTGGCAGAGTGCACTGAGTTAAATCCCCAGTACCAACAAAACAAAACAAAAAAAGCCACTTCAGCTCATTAGAGACTCAATCCTTTGTTTAAAATAATGACAATATTTAATTGCTGTAAGAGCTTATAAATACTTACTCTCGATCTCCACATTTACCACACAGCGGCCTACATATAACAGTAAGGGAAAGACAAAAAGACATAGATAATAAAGTATGTATAATCTGGCAAAGGTGGTGGGTAATAAGGGGGAAAAATGGAGCAGGACAAAGGGGCCTCAGGTTTGGAGGAGTTTACAATTACATAGGTGGTCAGGGAGCAATGACAGATCGAAAGGCCAAAGATACTTCTAACAAATTGAGAGTAGTTGAATATAGGTAATCTACAGTTCAGGAGTATACAAATGTAGAACTTCCAAAGACCAAAAAAAAAAAATGGGAGGGATAAGCACATGGACAGACATTTAAAAGAAAAGGAAATACTTTCAATTAATAAAAACATGAAGAGGCTTCATATCGTTGATAATAAAGGAATTTAAAACATGTCACATCATTTGCTACCTGTTTAGCAAAATAAATGGACACTGCCAAGTGTTGCAGAGGATGTGGAGTCACAGAATTTCCTATAGAGTGGTGGTGGGACTGTGAAATGGTTTCATCACTTTGAATAATGGTGTGTGTTATCATCTAAAATTAAACATTCACATTCATTTCCATTGCAATACTATTTCCTCCAAAGTACATAATCAAGAGCAATACATAAATCTTTTTTTTTCTTTAATTTTTACTGGTTCATGTTAAATTCGTTTTGACATAATTATAAAGGCATGGAATATAATTCCCTCTGATTCAGTCTCCAGTACTTCCATTTGCCCTCCCTTCCTTCCTTCTCCTGTTCCTTTTCCACTACTCTGCTGATCTTTCTGCTAGATAGTTTTTTTTTCTTCTTCTTCTTCTTTTAGTTAGTATCTTGTGGATATACATAGTGATGAGGTTCACTATGGTATACTCATGTATATACACAGAAAAGTTAGGTCAGATCCATTGCAGTGTTTTTGCCTTATCCTGTCCTTCTTCAATCCCCTTCCTTTACTCCATGGATCCTCTATTTTGAAAGAAATCCCCCTGCCCCCTATACCCCTTTTTATTTTAGACTAGCTTCCACACATCAGATACAACATTCAACCTTTGACTTTCTGGGTCTGGCTTTCTCTCAGCATAATAATCTCCAGTCCCATTAATTCACCAGCAAATGCCATAATTTCATTTTTCTTCATGGCTAAGTAATACTCCCTCGTGTATATATACCACATTTTCTTGATCCATTATCTGTTGAAGGACACCTAGGTTGGTTCCATAACTTGTCTATTGTGAATTGTGCTTCTATAAACATTGATGTGGCTGCATACCTATAATACATGGATTTTAGATTTTTTGGAAATATATCAAGAAGTGAGAGAGCTGGGTCATATGGTGGACTCATTTCTAGTTTTTTGAGAAATCTCTATACTGCTTTCCAGAGTGGTTGCACTAATTTGCAGTCTCACCAGCAATGTATGAGCGTACTTTTTCTCCGTACCTTCACAACACTATTATTATTTGTATTCTTGATTATTGCTATTTTGAGATCAAATCGCAATGTTGTTTTGATTTTCATTTCCCTAATTGCCAGAAATGTTGAACATTTTTTAAATATGTATTTATAGGCCGTTTGTATTTCTTCTTTTGAGAAATTTCTGTTTAGCTGAGAGTGGCAGTGCACATCTGTGATCCCATCAGTTTAGGAGGCTGAGGCAGGAGGATGGCAAGTTCAAAGCCAGCCTCAGCAATTTAGGGAGGCCCTAAAGCAACTTAGGAAGACCCTGTCTCTAAATAAAATATAAAAAGGGCTGTGGATGTGGCTTAGTGGTTAAGTTCCTCTGGGTTCAATCTCTGGTACAAGGTGGGGGGACGTATTAGGTAGTTAGTTAATTCTGTTTAGTTCTTTTGCCCATCTATTAACTGGGCTATTTACTTTTTTTTTTTTTTTTTTGGTGTTAAGCTTTTTAATGTCCTCTCTGAGGAGCAGGTGGCAAAGATCTTCCATTGTGTGGGCTCTCTCTTCACACTCTTTTTTCTTTGATGTAAAAAGTTTTATTATTTGATGCCATCCCACTTACTAAATTTTGTTTTATTTCTTGTGCTTTAGGGGTCTTGTTAAGGACGTCAGTTCCTTTGATAACCTGTTGGAGTGTTGAGCCTACATTTTCTTCTAGTAGTTGCAGAGTTTGGGGTCTAATTCTTAGGTCTTTGACCCACTTCGTGTTGACTTTAATGCACAAATCTTCACAGAAGGAAACTTTGTAAGAACAAAAATATAGAAAACCACCCAAATATCCATCTAAAGGAAAGAAGATGAACAAACTGTGGTACATTCACACAATGACACAAAACAGTTGTCAAAACAAACCAAAACCAATATATGTGCAGTATGAATAAAATTATGCAATAAATAAATTTAAGAGTTTCCAGTAACAAGATTTTTTGTAAAGTTAAAGCAATGACACATATGTATTTAGTTATTTACTTTTTATTTTTTATTGGTAATTCATTTTATTTTAATTATACTTAAATGAGTGAGGACTGTGCATGATTATTCATCTGTTTTTTTAAAAAATGGATTATTTTTAGTTATATAAGATGATAGAATATATTTTGTCATAAATATATAAGCATGGAATATATCTTGTTCTAATTCAGACCCCAGTACCTCTCTATCCCCTTCCTTCTTACAAATACGTATTCAATTGGTTTTCTATGTGCACATGCACACACATACACACATACATATGTTAACTGATATATTCATTATATTGTAAATAAATATTGATTATATATTTTAGAAATAAAAATCAATCTAAATATACAGAAAGATAAAAAGGGAATGATAACAAGGTTACTGACAAATTTTTGAGTGATGAATTCAAGTGATTACATTACTGAAAATAATCAAGGGTAATTCTAGTTTTGATCATGGTGGGATAGATTTTATTGAATGAATTGTTTCACAAATAGTGAAACAAAGTGATGAGTAAAATAGAAAAATATGTTTTGAAGAAGTTAGAGAGGTGACTAGAAGTAGACAGATACTGGAAAGAATCCAGTTCTTGAGAAAAGGAAGCTAGGGATAAGATTCATGTTTATACAGCTCTCCCTAGGGCATCCCCAGACCCTGTGATACAGAGTGCCTGCTGGGACTCAGGAGAGAAACTGCAAGCTTAGTTTACTGGCTCAAAGAACAGAATGGGGTAAAATCCTTACATTATACAAAGATGTCTAATTCTAATGCATGGCAGACTGTGACAAGAAGATCATACATAATCCACCCAAACGATAAAAAGAAGTTAAGTAAAAAACCAATGAAGGTGATGAAAAAGGAACACTACTAAATCTTCAATTTTATTAAACCTAGAAGGCAGTGATGGAGAGACAACAGATAAAAAGGAGAGAGGAAAATATCAAAAGGCCAAGATGGTAGACTTAAATTGAACCATATAAATTATTACATTAGAAATAAATGAAATAAATGCTAATAAGAGCCAGAGCTTGTTAGACAATGTGCTGTTAACAGATGTATAATTTAAATCATGTGCAGTAAGCATAGGAAAGTAGGAATGAGTATATAAGAAAAAAATATTTTTTCTTTTCTTTCCTTTCCCTTCCTTCTCTCCCTTCCTCCCTTCCCGTGATTGAATGCAAGGCCTCATTCATGCTAAGGACACACACTACCACTGAGCTTTACCTTCATCTCCCAGAAACAACTGCAATCAAGAAATAGTACTAGAAAGAAATAGGGTTATTTATTTTGGGGTTTGTTTTTTTTTTCTGAGACAAGGTTGTATTATATTGCCCAGGATGCCAACCAACTCCTGAATTCATATTTCCACAAACGTCAACCCAATGTTTAACTACCCAAGATTTCAGGGAGCCCTCTGCCATTGCACCTGTTGGTCTGGAAATGGCAGAAAATTAAGGTTTCCTGGGAGCAGTCATCAACTTTAAATGCTCAAGCACATTTTCCGCCAGGCGCGGTGGCTCACGCCTGTAATCCCAGCACTCTAGGAGGCTGAGACAGGAGAATCACCAGTTCAAAGCCAACCTCAGCAATGGCGAGGCGCTAAGCAACTCAGTGAGACCCTGTCTCTACATAAAACACAAAATAGGACTGGGGATGTGGCTCAGTGGTCGACCAGCCCAGAGTTCAAACCACGGTACCAAAAAGAAAAGAAAAGAAAAGAAAAAAGGACATTTTCCCCTTAAAAGGGATAACTCTGATTCATGTCATAATCAACACTGGTTCCCAGAATTACCAGAGACTTACATGCATAATTTATTAGCTCTCCTCTTTGTTTTACTTCTCACATTTCTCTAAGTCTTACCTATTATTACTTCCAAATAAACCTCTATCTGGAAAAAAATTTCAAATTGTATATTTATAATGTGTGCATTTCATTATATGCAAATTTCACCTTAAATTTTGAAAAGGTAAGAATGAAGGTGATTGTTAGAAATAAAATCACATTTTAAACCAGGCGCAGTGGCGCACACCTATAATTCCAACACTTTGGGAGCCTCAGACAGGAGAATCAACAATGGCGAGGCGCTAAGCAACTCAGTGAGACCCTGTCTCTACATAAAACACAAAATAGGGCTGGGGATGTGGCTCAGTGGTCAAGTGCCCCTGAGTTCAATCCTGGGTACCAAAAAAAAAGAACTAAATAAAGAATGAATAAAAGTAGGACATTAATAATATAAGTAGGAGCTAAAATAATGTCATGAATTAAGTACAATAAAAAAAATACAATCACATGCACCTGAGGTCCAAAATAAAGGGCTTCCCTTGTTCTTATTCTTTGCTTACTTAGAAAGTTCCCGATTATAACTCAAGTCTTTTGGTGGATAAGACCAATTAGAAACTTTACCACGGTAGCAAATTTACTTCTGGATAAGTGTATAATGTACACCTCTTTAAGTGACTTGCTAAAGGAAAAGGTACCAGGAAATATAACTACCTGAGTTCAAAGTGAAAAAGCCGCTTCTTTGTTGGGTCATGTAAACAGCAAAGCAAAGCTCTGTTTTGCAGGTGTCCTGAGTCTAGTGGTTTTCTATCCTAATGGATTAATAAAAATTAGCCAAGTTTTAGAAAAGTAACTTCTGGGGATAATATTCACATATTATCTCAAAGCCCCTCCCCCCCAAAGGACCCAACAGAAGTATGTACAGGGTATACTTCAAGCTTGGTCAGGACCCAAAAATCTTAGAGCAGATTTCATCATAGGATGAAATGTCAGGGAGAATTCCAGCAGTGGGTGTGGTGACTCAAGGTTTGGCAGAAAACCACAATATTCTGCAAGGTTGCTGACTAACTGATGTTCTAGCTCAGGCAAGCTGCCCACTCCTTCTGTGAGGACGAAAAGAAAGGCTGCAAGAAATTTTGTTTGTTTTTAACTTTAATGAGAATAATATTTGTCCTAGCTTTCTTAGCTTGCTTTAGGTAAAGGGTCTGGGTTTGAAAGTGAGTTTTAAACTTCTTGCCCAAGACAGATTCAACTCGTTGGTTTTCAAACACTGGAAAGAAGAAATCCCTTCCGAGAAAGATTGAGTACTCACACACAACTGAAGAGGAAGGTGGAATGCCACATGATGTGATCGCCATGAAAAGAGAATATATTTTCATAAAAATTATCCACACACTTCTTACCAGGTTTTCCCCCACCAAAACGCTACTCAGGGAGGGTAATCAATTACACACTGAGTTCCAAAGTGTGCAACAATATAAAAATAAACTTGTCTTAAAAACAAAAGGACCAGGGCTGGGGATGTAACTCAGTGGTAAAGCACTTGCCTGGTATGCAAGAGGCCCCAGTGCAACAAAACAAAACAAACTGTAGGACCAAAGAGGAACAGAAGGGATTACTACATCATCCCCCACAGAGGATCACCTAGGAGCTAGTTAGAAATGCAAATCTCTAGGCCCCTCTCTAGACCTACTGGATCAGTTTGTCTGCCCAGGCAATCCAGCAAATGGAAAGGTGCACCTAATCTAACAAGCAAAAGGCCAGCCTTTCCTCCTTGGGACAACAACCATGCCCAGATGAGGTAGAAACTGGCTACAAGACAAAGAAGGGCTGAACTCCTCTCCTCAGGCCTCTGCTTCTAATTTTTGATCCAAAACTAACAGTTCTGAAGCAGCAATTCAGGTTTTAACTAAAAAAACCTCTTCCTTTAAATCTCAACCATTAAGTCCTTATGTCTGCAACATATTAGAAATTCTTACATACAGCTCCCTTTGTTTTCTGGTTCCGTGATATATTCATTATCACAGATTTTCTACTCCCTACTTCCATCAGCTAAAATGCTTTTCACCCCAATCTGCTCTCAGATCCTTAGAAAAACTAATTTGGAATCACCTGAAAAGGGTAAGAAGTGAAACCAGAAAAGGTTGGGGTGTTGGCAGGGCTGAGTCTAATGCTATCACACACAGGTGTGACATTGATCAAACTGTAAAACTAGTATAACACTGATATTAGAAATTTGAAGACTATGCGATTGAATTAAGAAATTGTAAATTTTAAAGTTGTTTATTGCTACTGATATTAATCTTTTTTAAAGCCGTCAGTTTCTAGAAATGAGTGACAAAATATTTAGGGATGAAATATGACATCTGGAATTTGTATAGAAGGAAATAAGGGTAAAGATGGATAATAAGTACACAGAGATACATTATACTATTCTATCTACATTTTTATATATTTGAGGTTTTCCATAATGTTTCCATAATATTTAGATTTTTCATCTATACTTTTAAACCACAGAATTTTCAAACACTTTTGACCATGAGACACTGTCTTAAATAGTTGATTTTTCTATCCTACTAAAGAATTCCCCAAATATTTACAAACCAAGTAGTAAAATATTTGTTACTTTAGCTATTTACATGTGTGTGCATGCACGCATGCCTGGGTGCACACGCACGCACGCATGCACGCTCTCTCTCTCTCTCTCGAAATGGAACATCCTCTCACAGGTAAGAGAATTGAAAGGAAGGCAGATCACAGAAGGAGTATTAATGATGATGCATTAATAATAGTTACCTTTTTTTTTTTTGGTACCAGGATTTGAACTCAGGGGCACTTGACCACTGAGCCACATCCCCAACCCTATTTTGTGTTTTATGTAGAGACAGGGTCTCACTGAGTTGCTTAGCACCTGCCATTGCTTAAGCTGGCTTTGAACTCACGATTCTCCTGTCTCAGCCTCCCAAAGTGCTGGGATTACAGGTGTGTGCCACCATGCCCAGCCATAAGTCACCTTTTTGTTCACTAAAATGAAGAGCCACAAAAGATGCTATGGCAAAGCTGCATGTACTCAAACAAATGAAGCAGCAAGGGAAAATAAGACAAGGAAAAAGGAAATGAGCCTTTCAGTTCTCTGCTGTTAATCATAGGAATAATACCAAGAATGGAGCTGACGAAAAAGGTCTACAGGGCTGGGATTGTGGCTCAGTGGTGGAGCGCTTGCCTCGCATGCATGAGGCACTGGGTTCGATCCTCAGCACCACATAGAAATGAATAAAATAAAGATACTGTGTCTATCTACAACTAAAACAAAATATTAATAAAAAAAAAAGGTCTACACAATAAGCCATGATCTTCTGCTTCTTTGATAAAAGGATGTTGCTTAAACTGATGTGTATTAAATGTCAGTAAATGATGATCTTATGCTAAGGTGGAAGAATGCTCCACTTCTACCTAATCTAAGCTATTGGTCTACACATGGATAAATTAGGAATTTGTCCAAGGTCACTCAAGAAGTGATAACTAAGTGTGAGATTCATGCTGTTCCCAACTATGCCTTTCACTGACTCAGTATGTAGTTATCAAATGGCTATTATTCCTCAACTAGGACTACCAACCTGATTTCTCTCATAAGCTTCCAACCCAAACTTCAAACTACCTACAGGACACCCATCCCTGCCAGTCGCACACCATTCTCCATGATGCGCCCCTCTGTGAACACATCCCTGCTCTCTTATCTTTGCACTGTCCCTTCCCTGCCTGGACCACCCCTCTATGTCTTGGGACCCATACAGCTGTCCCTTGGTATCCACAGCTGCTCAAGTACCTTATATAAAATGGCACCATATTTGCATATAACCTACATACAACCTCCCATATACTTTGTCATCTCTAGATTATTTATAATACTTAATACAATGTAAATGCTATGTAAACCTCCATTCTATCATATTGTTGAGGGCATAATTATGAGGAAAAAGTCTATGCATGTTCAGTACAAATATATTTTCCTGAATATTTTCAATCTGCTGTTCATCAAATCCACAGATGATGAAGACCAACTGTACTTTCAAGATTCAGCTCAGGCATCCTGTCCTTCAAAGCTTTGCTGATCCTTCCTCTCTCATTGCTTCCCAGGCATACCTCCATGAGAGTGCTGATTTTTAAAGTGTCCATCTTCTTACCTAAGCTGTATGATGCTTGAAAACAGAGATCACGTTTCTGATATCTGATCCCATCGTCTCATGTGGTACACACCAAATACAGGGGTTCCTCAAATGCACACTGATGTCCTCACCATTCCAGTTACTATATTCCTCTTAACTGCATAAGCCAGAAACCTCCTTCCCAACAGTTACTTTTTTTGGTTTTCCTTTTTTGATACTGAGGATTAAATTCAGGGGCACTCAACCACTGAGCCACATCCCCAACCCTTTCTGTATTTTATTTAGAGACAGGGTCTCACTGAGTTTTTCAGTGCTTTGCTATTGCTAAGGCCAGCTTTGAACTTGCAATCCTCCTGCCTCAGCCTCCTGATCTGTTGGGATTACAGGTGTGCGCCACCACACCCAGCCCAACAATGATAAATTGGGATAGATGTGATAACTGGTATCAGCCTTGCTGCCCGCAATGTTACAAAGTGAAATTTCATGCTCCTGAAGATGTAGTTGAGCCAAATTCATGATGCTGCTTTTGAATGGCATTATTCCAAGTTTGCAAACTTGGTTCCCAGTAGGATGGAGGAGTACCAGTGGGCTTGTTTCAACTTGTAACTGTTCTCCCCTCTGTAACCCTAACTCCATTCTTCTCTTCTTTTTAGCTCTTAAAAACCTAGAGACTCATCTGTTTCCTATTTCCCTATGACCCACCAATCCAGCCTACCCTAGCTACTTGGACTGCTGCCCAGTGCGGAACATGTGAGAGAGTATTGTACCCTAAGGCAGGCAGGAATGGGTTAAGAGCTACTCAAACTCAGGAAGGGAGGAAAAGAGTAACATGTTGCTATATACACAAGCACCCACTAAAGAAATGTTTTATAAACCATAGGTCAAGATCTCTAAGATTAGAAGGTTGTGAAATATACTTAATAGCATGGAACCAGCATTTATTTAAATAAAACATAAAACAAAAAAGACTGTTTCACAAGGAATCAAGTTTAAGTCTTATTTTGTGAAATTTTGATTTGGTCATATGTACACACACACACACACACACATCGGCAACAACTTTTTTTTTTTTTTTTCGGTACTGGGGATTGAACTCAGGGGCATTTGACCACTGAGCCACATCCCCAGCCCTATTTTGTGTTTTAGGTAGAGACAGGGTCTCACTGAGTTGCTTAGTGCCTCGCTGTTGCTGAGGCTGGCTTTGAACTTGGGATTCTCCTGTCTCAGCCTCCCAAAGTGCTGGGATTACAGGCGTGCACCACCACGTCCAGCCTGCAATAACTATTGACTGAGGGCCTACTGTGTGCCAGGTACTGGAGACAGAACACTGCAAAAGGCAGACCAAGAAAAGCAAAGCTCTCTGCCTTTTGGTAGTAACTGCCATCTCAGTAATGAGAGAGAGAGCACACATGTGCAAATACATACAGAAACATATTTGGCCTCCCGACAGAAGAAAGTCTACTTTACACTGGGTCAATAACATTGCTCTAGCATGCTGCTACTTAGCATGTGGGCTGTGAACTGGTGTTGGTCCAAAAACTGTTACTGGTCTACTAGGAGATAAGTGCAGAAACTGAGAATAAGCATTTGTTGACTCTGCCGATGCCCAGCTGTGATAATTTTGCTGGCAACTCAATTTTATTTTGTATTAAATTTTACAAAAAGAAATCAAACCGCAATCAAATAAACTAAGAAAAAAACTTGTTTCTTCACCAAACATAGTGTGAGCAGCCCTGCTCTGGAGGATGCTCTGGCTGGGTATCTAGGGCACAGTTGTACACAGTGCTTTGATTGGAAGCTGCAGCTGTGGACCATGGAGAAGGGGCAGCACAGCAACCAAGAAGACCCCAACAACTGGAGAGGAAGGTTCAGCTCTGGTCTCCCACACAGATACAATAATAAAAATAACTAAATGGCAAGTCAGAAACTAGCACTGGTGACGATGACACACTGTTAAGTTCAGAAGGTGACATAGAAACCATTTCTGGTTGTATGAAATTAATATCAATGGCAGTCATATACTTGAACTACTAATAGGCTGCACTCCATCACCAAAAAGAGTACTGATTTTGATCCACTTTGTCTTTTTTTTTTTGGTACTGGAGATTGAACTCAGGGGTACTCGACCACTGAGCCACATCCTCAGCCCTATTTTGCATTTTATGTAGAGACAGAGTCTCACTGAGTTGCTTAGCACCTCGCCATTGCTGAGGCTGGCTTTGAACTCACTATTCTCCTGTCTCAGCCGCCCTAAGTGTTGGGATTACAGGCTTGCACCACCATGCCTGGCTCTATTTTGTCTTTTAAAAAAAAATTTTGTTTTGTAGTAGATGGACACAATATGTTTATTTATTTATTTTTACATGGTACTGAGGATCATAAACCCAGAGCTTCACATGTGCTAGGTAAGTGCTCTACCACTGAGCTACAAACCCAGACCCGCACTTTGTCTTTCTTACAGCAATAAAAGCTACATCTTTTGTGTTAAAGTTTTGTAGTTTGTATTCATGGACTATGATCAAGAATTCACTATATTTTAAAAACTGGAATAATCTTGCCAGCATACCAAACTGACTGGAGGAAATGGCAAAAACTGGGTTAGGAAGGGTTTGTGGAAGAATAAGCTTTTAAAAATAATTTTAAAAACTAAACTGTTTGCCTTGTAGGTAATTTCTGTTGGTTCCTATTTCAGCTGGGTATTAGTTACACTCTTGCTCAGTCATATAGTAAGTGGAATGCTGACATTTCTTGTTCTTTTATTTTTACAGCCTACACGATTCTGGCCAGAAACATCAGTACAGATGGTGTTTTCAGCTGTTGGGTGGGGGAGGTGGAAACTGACTTGAAACTATTCTGTCAAAAGTACAATATATGTTTTTAACATTGTTATTTACTATTAATATTAGTAGGCATATGCAAATTTTGTACACTTAATGGGAAGTGAACCAAGTAATAATGGGTAATATAATGCTTTCAAGTTATACTACCATTTCAGTTCTGAGTGAAAAGCACAAATTGCTACAGTTGGGAGTGGGTTTAAGGCAGGAATAATGAGAATCAGTAAAACAAAGCCAAAAATGATTCCCAAACTCCAGGGTTAACAAACTATGGCCTGTTTTTGGTCAGGTTGCACTGGAACAGTCACACTTGTCTATTCACGCATCTTTGGCGGCTACCGCACTGTGGCAGAAGTCAGCAGCTGTAATCCACAAGAACTGAAGTGTTGATCACCCAGCCCTATGCAGAGAAAGACCTCATTCCTTCTCTAACCCCTCCTTTGGCCTCCTGAAAGCATGCAGACTCCTCTCTCATTAAATCATGGATTGAACAGGATTTATTGAATATCTATTATACAGCATCACTATTCTAAGTGATGAGGGTATAGCAGTGAAGGGAGAAAAAAAAATAGAAGAGGAGAGTAAGAAAAAGTCAAAGAAAAGTTGTAGCTCTGATGAAGCCTACACACCCATGGCAAGAAACCATAAACAATAGTTCCAATGTATAGGTTATGAGAAAGTAATCAAAGCTTGGAGGAAAATAATAAAACAAGGAAGGAAGATTGAAATATCATTGGTTTATTGTGTATCAGGCACTGTTTTAAGCACTTTTCATACACTAATTCATTGAATACTAATAATACCCTACTGGCACAATATTTATTCCCACCTTATTGCTAGTAAGATTGAGATGCAGAGAGGAAGCCTGAGTCACACGGCTAGAAACTGCATCTGAAACTACAGTCTGGCTTATTATACATTGTGCTGGCTCTCTGTGAAGAAAGAGAATGGCTGAGATACCATATTAAATACAATAATCAGAGAAGGCCTCAATGATGGAGTGACACTGATGAAAGTCCTAAAGGGGGAGAGAGAGGCAAAGCCTACTATCTGGGAAAAGCTTCCAGGTAGAAATAGCAGCATCTGAAAAGGCCCTGAGAAGAAAGAGCTTGATGTATTTGACATTTGAGGTTCGTGGACTGGAAGGTCATGAGTCCAAGGATTTTCAGAGAATGCAGGTCCACAGGTACAGAGGACACAGTGGTGGGAACAGGGGGAGTGGTGAAGTTGTGGGATGTAGGACTTTACAACCATGGCAATGACTTTAACTTAGTCACGCAGATAAAAGCCATCGGAGGGTTTTAAGCTGAGCAATGATATGATATGAATTCTGTTTTAAATAAAGTATCACTCCTAAGAACACACTGTGTAGGCAGGAAAGGTAGAAGCATGGAGAACAATTATCAAACAATTGCAATAATTCAGATGAAAGGTGTCTTAGATGAGGAAGGCAATAGCAGAGATGATAAATGATTGGATCCTGGCTATGAATATGTATGAATATACTGAGGGGAAGATGTGTGTATATATGAACTGAATATAAAATGTATTTTACTATACAAAGTAATATATGTGATTTATATATAATATATATTAATAATTTACAGAGAAATACACAGATCTTAACTGTACTGTTCAATGAATTCTGACAAATGTCTTCAACTACGTAATACATCACCTGACAAGGTATCAACATTTCTATCACATGGTGTATACCTTGTTTGAAAAGCTAATAAAATTTGATACAGGATTTAAGAGAAAGGAGAGACTCAAGAACTGTGGCCTATGCCATTCCAGAGGATGGAGTGGCCATTTTACTGAGGCAACTGACCACACCCAATGCTGAGTATAACAAGCAAAGAAGCAAGAGGAACTATAAAAGTATCATTCAGGGTGAGTTACCACCCCATCATTCTTTATACTGAAACCTGAAGAAAATATTTGGATCTTGTAGATGAAAATTTTATGTCATGGCACTGTAGCCGTTTTCAAGCACTCCCATGTAACCACTGGTTACTCAGCATGTATATATGTATGTATTTCGTAGTTCTGGAGACCAAACCCAGGCAGGGCCTTGTGCATTCTAGGCAAGTGCTCTACCCCTCAGCTACATACCCAGTACCTCAACTTTTTGCTTTTTATGCCATCTACATTGAATGTCTTTGAATTATATTCATCTCAAGATGCTTCAATTCCTACCTTCTGCCAAGTATAGTAATACAAAGATTTATTTTTCCTCATGAAACTCTTTATTGTGTCTTGATTTAACTGTACCAAGCACACGACGAGGGAAAATTTGGGTTGGCTCTACTTCAAATGCCTGCTATCTAATCTTGACTGGACACTTGTTGTTACTTAAGAATACTTTTATTCATCATCAGACCCCTCCCTGCCACATTTCTCATAATAGCTATCTCTAAAAATTCCTATGAAACCCTCCCCTAACCTATTCCTATTTCTGCCCACCCTGAAGCTCAGCAGATTACTCCATATCTCACCATCCTGAGAACACCATGGCCTATCCTGATGAAGTCTCCTGTCTAAAGTTCCTTTGCAAACTTACTTTGCCTCTTTTATTCTTGTTTGTATGTTTTGTTTTGGGTGCTAGGGATTGAACCGAGGCCTGCAGCATGCTAAGCAAATGGTTTATCTCTGGGCTACACCCTTAGCCCTTGTTCTTTTATTCTCGATCAGAACCTAGGTCTTTGAACAAGTACTTCCCCACTCTCATACGTTCAATCTCTTCCATTCCTCTGTTCCCTTCTGCTCAACCAATAAAAAAGATGCAAATCCTCTGGACCCAAAAATCCCAGCCCAAACCAAAAATTTCCCTAACACTTTCCTTTCACCCTTTCTAAGCTACAGATCTAAATCTGACACTTTGCAATTACACTCTTTTTTTAAAAATTTTTTTTATTTTTTAGTTGTAGCTGGATAGAATGTCTTTATTTTATTTTTATGTGGTGCTGAGGATCGAACCCAGTGCCTCACGCATTCTAGGCGAGCACGCTACCACTGTGCCATAATCCCAGCCCCGCAATTACACTCTTAAAGCAAATGGTTCCCACATTCTGCTTCACTCTCTCGTACTCCATAGCCCACACCAATTCAGCTGCCATCCAAGCATCACCTAAAAAATTGCCATCAATGATCAACATCATTTGAAGAGGTCACATGGCTTCAAAGTGTCAGAGAAGGGAGTCAAACAAAAACAAAAAATGTAGAAACAACTTAAGTGTTCATCAGTGGGATATGCAATATGTACTTCTGAAACTAAGTTCTGAAAATTTGAGGAAGGAGGTACAGAAATAACTAGATTTTAAAAAATTACTAGCCTACTCTATATATTATACTTCAAAATAATGAAGTTAAGGGTAGACAAAGGAAAAGGGGGAGAGGGGGGCAGGAAAACAAGGAGGGAAAAGGAGAATTTAAAAAAAAAAGAAGAAGCCGGGCGCGGCGGCTCAAGCCTGTAATCCCAGCACTTAGGGAGGCTGAGACAGGAGAATCGTGAGTTCAAAGCCAGCCTCAGCAATGGCGAGGTGCTAAGCCAACTCAGTGAGACCCTGTCTCTACATAAAACACAAAATAGGGCTGGGGATGTGGGACAGTGATCGAGTGACCCTGAATTCAATCTCCAGTACCAGAAAAAAAAAAAGAACAACTTGTATCTATAAGTGCTAAGTATCCAACTGATTCAGAGCAACCCTATTATATCTCTTTTTACAGAAGAAGTAACTCAGGTATGAACAAGTTAAATGTCCTCTACAAATTGTGTCTTTTGTGCAAACTCTAGCTATTGATACCTGTTATCCTGGGACACACCTCTGGCCACTGCTATGGGGAAATGGCCTAGGTCTTAGCTGAAGTCACCAGGATGTCTGGGGAAGCCTCTAGCAGGAGCTAGAATGTAGATGGTCCCCAACTCTAGCCTGCGGACACCATTTTTTCCCATCTTCCATCCCCATTTTGTGGGAAAGGATACAACTGGGAGTTATAAAACATTATATAGTACAATGCTCAAGCATATTTTCGAGGCTTCATTCTCCTTGTTTGCAAAATGAGATTAAACCAGAAAAGGCCCTCCTTCTACATCTATAACCCAAGATTTTAAACTAAAGCTAGAACTAGATACATCATTACCTTAGTATAGAATACATCTATAAATGAGTAAGAACAGTTTATTCATACTTTTCAGTGATTGCTTTGTACTAGGAAATGCCATAAATTCCTTCCTCTTGAGGAAACATAGGCATAACCATGTAGTTTCTTTTTATTCTGGAATCTATTACAAACTGGTCCTCCAGTTCCACTCACCCCTCTGCGGAGTGTGAACATGTATTTTACATACATAATTATGGTCTTTTTGATGTTTATCTTTGCCCTTTACCCAGGCCAAAGTCAGAGTGCTACTTTCTACCTCTCAAGATCTTTCTGCAAATATGCAATCATAGGAATCTTTTAAGTAACTTGCTGAATTCTCTGGATTTGGAAAATGGAATTAGAGTTGAATAATGAGATCTTAAGAGATGTAAAATGTGCTGATGCCTTAAAAATCTAGAATGGGAAGAAATGGTGAGCTGCCGGAGCTGAGGACCACAAGCCCCAGACCTTACAAGGACCTGCCTGCAGCAGCAATAGTGTTGTGTAGCTGATTCTCCTATTACTGATTCATTCATTGGGTTAATGAACCAAATCAAGATGGGTTTCTCAGACTGACAACTTACATGAAATGACTGTGAAACAGTCACTCCATTAACTAACATGTGCTAACAAATACCACCAATTCCTCCTTTCAGTCAGTATGTGGACTTTTTTCTCTTTAAGTTAAATAAGTAATAGCAACTGTCATTGTAGAGTTGTTGAAAATAAACCTTCAAAATACTTTATTTCAAATAAATGAAGGAATTTTTGTGATTTTGGTTATATAATCATTATTTGTTAAGTAAGACACGTCACAGCTTTTTAAACTCTGCCCGCTGCCCCAAAGATCTGTGTCTCATTTGCACAGGAAAAGGCTAAGGCTTACAACTGCTCTTCAGGAGTTTACCGAGGTTTCTCAGCTTGTTGGAGGTCCCAGTGTGTAAGCAAAAAGCTAAGCAAGACTGAGGCAAGAGGGTCTTGCTACCATGATGGGAGTGGAAATTGTGAATAGCTACCTGGTATAAATCTTTGCTAAATCCATGTTACCAGAGGATAGGAAGAAATACTGGACGTAAAGTAGCCACCTGGGATGCTATAGAACTGAGATGTGAGTCCAAGGAACAGAGCTATTTGAAAGTGTATGGGGAGAGTGAGGTCATTATCAGCTCCCAAAAAGAAAGTAGGAAGTTAGTTCAATTGCCCTCTATTCCAAACAGATTAGCAGCCAGAGGGAGGTGGGACTACACCCAAGAGCAGTTCTTAAGTCCTGGAAAACAAGCTCACAAGACTGATGTCAAGGCTGAAAAATTATGCTGGGCCTAATGTTCCAAGGCCGTAGGTGAAACTTTGAAAACATCCTCATATCCAGGCTCTGCTAGAAGATTTCTCCTGGAAAGAGTATTTTAGATAATTCAGAAACTGAATACTTAGAATTATCTAAATTTGAGAGCAATCCCCTGGGCTTTTTTCTTTCAAAGAGGTCAGATGTCAGAACAATTAAGTCACTAGGTGGAAGCTGGAAGGTGAGGCTCCTCTCCTGGCCACCCAGCTCTCTGTGGGAATCCCTATCCTCCTTTAGGACTTTCTGCAGTGGACAGTCAGACATGACTATCAGGTGGAGTCCAATTTTATGAAAGGTTTTAGTCCTTGGTATTAGAATTACCCAAATCTAGCCAAGCATCTCAAGTTACCTGATTTCCTCTGGACAGAAGGGGTCCCAGGCCTTCTTCTGCTCAAGTACAACCAACAGCTCAAGGCTCTGTAAATAAAAAGACCAGTCAGAGGCAGAACTTGTGGAGAAAAACCTGTTTTAAATAAAGACCAGGTGAAATGTTGATCTTCTTCCTGCATATTAGTTTTGTTAAAAATGTAGCTCGCTTCCTTGCAGATAACTAGCAAATGGCAGAAAAGCCTGTTTTAACCAAGCAATCTGTTCCTTATAAGGGTGACAGAGAAACCTACTCTCATCTAGTAAATTCCTTTTGATCAGTAAGGGGTCAGGCGGTTTAAGTTCTACAGGTGAACTCCCCCACAGGTGCCTTTCCTAAAGAGACTGATGAAAGCAGAGGGGAACCCCTAAACTAACCAATGATCCCTATCTGTGGAGAAAGCCTGGTTTACAAAGTGTTCAATGTAGGTGAGGGTGGGAAGGAAGAGAGATGAGTTAACTGGGTAATGAAGGAACACAGAACTGATCTTCCATTTCAGAAAAATGCATATATATCCTGTTAAATGAAAATGATTTAATATTCTATTTTGCCTTAATAATAAAGGTTACTGGGCCAGGGTTGTGGCTCAGTGGTAGAGCACTTGCCAGGCATGTGTGAGGCACTGGGTTCGATTCTCAGCACCATATATAAATAAATAACATAAAGGTCCATTAACAACTAAAAAAAATATTTAAAATAATAATAATAATAAAGGTTACTAGAATCTTTCACACCCAATAGAAAGGATCCTTGACCCCTAGTCTCCTACCACACGGATACAGGCTTGTAGACAATGATGACAAAGGGGAAGAGCATTATCTATAATTACCCCTAAATTCTACTTCCTGCAGGGATGGGCAGTTTTATTAACAGATGCTGATAATCTGGCATATACCTGAGGGGAGACAAAACTTGACTTATTTAGTAGAGAAGAAAAGCTTTCATTCCACCTGGTCTCTGGCTATAAGGAACAACATGGATTGGATCTCAGTGCTTCAGAGCCTAAGAAGATACTTAGCAGTCACCTAATACCCAACATACTTGGGAACAGGGAGTGTGCAAGTTTAAAAGTACAGATGGGACCTGGGCACAGTGAAGCCTGCCTGTAATCTCAGCAACTCGGGAGCCTGAGGCAGGAGGATCACAAGCTCAAGACCAGTCTCAGCAACTTAGCAAGGTCCTAAGCAATTTAGAAGGACTATCTAAAAATAATTTTTAAAAAGTGCTGGGGATGTGGCTCAGTGGCAAAGCACCCCTGGATTCAATCCCTGCCACATACACCCCACCCAAAAGAAAAAAATAGTAGTACAATGGGGCATACAAGTGTGACTGAAGCCAAGGTGCTGCAGAGAGAGAGGCTTGGCAGATGCCCACATCTTCCAAAATCTGGGAAGGTTCCAGAGGAGAAAAGGAAACTATCCTTCAACATCTCTGACAGAGTCACTGCCAGAAAAGGCAGCTGTAAGCTCTGGGGACAAACAGTCAGTCCAAAACACTAAAGAGCTGTAAATGTCAAAACTGCTCTGCTAAACAAAGCACATACGGAAAATGAGGCAAGAATGGTGGAACTCAAACAAGGTGTCAAGTAAAAATGCACTACAGAGCAATACGCTCTGTTTTAAACCCTCAAAACTTGGAATGTGTTGGACATTTTAGAGGTCACAGACTTGGGGTGAAAAGGAGTGGTCTTGTATTTGTTTTCACTCTAACACTTTAGGGCTTAATGATTCATAAAATAAATGAGAAAGAACAAGAACACAGTTGACTGCAGAATCAATACTCTGTTGGGTCTGGCAAAGAGTTAAAATTCAAATCATTTACAGGTTTCTTTTTCTGATTCATAGAAGATTTCAAAATAAGTATAGCTAGATTTCTGAGACTAATCTGTGTTGAGGCTTGTCTATACATAGAGGGATGGTTTCAACTGTGTTTCTCCCAAATTTGTATATTGAAGTCCTGAACCCCAGCCCCCCAGAGAGTGACCTTTTTTGAACAGTATTTAAAGAGATCATTTAGGTTAAATGAAACCACTATAATGGCCCTAGTCCAACATAACTGGTATCCTTATAAATCTGGACAAGAGACAAATGTGTAAAGGAGAAGATGGCCATCCACCAGCCAAGGAGGGAAGCATGGAACAGATCCTTCCCTCGCTCCCCTCAGAGGAACCCAACCTTGCCAATGCCTACAGCATAGAGAAATCTGCAAGGAGCAGCTGGCCTGAAAACTCCTGCTCCATATAGACAACAATCTGCTGGCCATGATATATTCTATTCAGTGTCAACATTAAGCCAATTGCTTCTTATGCCCCAGTAATAAACAAGATATACTAATTCAATTTGATACAGCCCATTCAGCAATTTCAGCATCAAAACAAACATTTATAAAGTAATTATTTGCTTCCAGAATTCTACTGACAGATGTAGGAATGAACTCCAGAGTATCCACTGGAGTTTGAAATTACAAAAGTACTCTGCACGTGTACTTTTCATACCTTCTTACACAGCTCCCCCCCCACAGCTCTCTAAGTAAAATTTAGGCACATCCACAAATCTGAAAAACAGGGGAAAATAAACTAATACAAAACACTGAGTTTGAAAATAGGAATCAAAACTGTCCCCAAATCAAAGACAAAATTAAAATAAACATAGTCATAGCAATGTTTATTCAGTGATTTTGTAGAGAGAGGCTTATGCTAGTAGGATCCCAGCAGAGGACACACAGAAATATATGATACATATGTCAAAACAATCTCATGATTTGTAAGTGGTTTTATATCAACAATGAAATTAATACATTCAATTCAAATTTTTATAGAATGAATGACTATGCCTAGCAAGAACTGATTCTCCTCCCATTTATTCTGCTGCCAGGTCTCAAATACTTCAAGTCATTTCCACAAGAGCAAACATGTACAATGAAAGAATGCTGGGCCTCTCCAGCAAGTCAGAGGCCCTCCTCCACACAGAAAACCACAGCAGTCAGGCCTTTAGGTGATCTGTTCCAAACTTAGATGCTAGCAGCTGGAGGGGTTCTAGATTTTAACTCACAACTGATCTTCAACTATGAAAGACAGCCACTAGCCACTGAACAAGTAGGATAGATTTAACTATGCTGCCTTGAAAGATGCATGTGTGATGTCATCCTATTCACACAAAAAGCAATTTCTACAGCTTCATGGTGAAAGCCTTTCATATTTATTACCATTACAAAATTACTGGGTTAACAGGGATTTCCTGAAGTTACCTATTGCTCTTCTACATCTAAATAGAAAGAAAAGACCTATTTCAATTTGGAGGCAAACTGATTGACACATTCAGTCAAGGTCACCATTGTGTCTGTGCAAGTTATCTCCTGTACAAGGTGCCTCATTCTGGGTAAGTGGATGCTGAAGCCCAGCCCATTCCAGTATAGGGGCTGCATTTGTCTGGAAAGGGGTACCACTCTCTAATTTACTAGGCTCTCTATGGATGAGCAGTGGCATGTTCTCAATACCTATTTTTTTGTTGTTGTTTTTAAGTATTTATTTCCTATATATATAGTTAAGTGGAAAAAGGGAAACATTAATATTATACGACATGTACTACTGGCTTAGCTATCCATAAACTTCTGCTGAGATACATAAGAAATTATATTAGTTGGTAAGAGGAAGTTTTTTCACTGTTAACTTATCTTGGACATTTTGAATTTTTTTTTATTTGTTCTAATTAGTTAAACATGACAATGCATTTTGACATATCATACATAAATGGAGTAGAACTTCTCATTCTTCTGGATGTACACTATGTAAACCACACCAGTCATGTAGTCATATATGCACCATAGAGTAATAATGTCTGATTCATTCCACTGTCCTTCCTCCCCTCTCTCTCCTCTGCCTAGTCCAAAGTACCTCTGTTCTTCCCTAATCCCCACCCTTATTATAAATTAGCATCCTCATATCAAAGAAAACACTCGGCCTTTAGTTTTTTGGGATTGGCTTATTTTGCTTAGCATGGTATTCTCTAGCTCCATCCGTTAACTGGCAAATAATATAATTTCATTCTTAAAGCTGAGTAATACTCCATTGTGTATAATATACCACATTTTCTTTAGCCATTCCTCTGTTGAAGGACATCTAGGTTGGTTCCATAGTTTAGCTCTTGCAAATTGAGCTGCTATAAACATTGATGTGGCTGTGTCACCGTAGTATGCTGATTTTAAATCCTTTGGGTATAAACTGAAGAGTAGAATAGCTGGATCAAATGGTGGTTCCATTCCAAGTTTTCTGAGGAATCTCCATACTGCTTTCCAGAGTGGTTGCACAGTTTGCAGTTCCACCAGCAATGTACAAGCGTACCTTTTCCCCCACCATCCACGCCAACATTTATTGTTGCTTGTATTTTTGATAATTGACATTCTGACTGGAGTGAGATCAGATCTTAGAGTAGTTTTGATCTGCATTTCTCTAATTGCTAGAGATGTTGAACGTTTTTTCATATATTTGTTGACTGACTGTATTTCTTTTTCTGTGAAGTGTCTGTTCAGTTCCTTAGCCCATTTATTAATTGGATTATTCGGGGTGGGAGGGGTTGGTGTTAAGCTTTTTGAGTTCTTTACATATCCTGGAGATTAATGCTCTATCTGAGGTGCCTATAGTAAAGATTTTCTCCCATTCTGTAGGCTCCATCTTCAAGTTATTGACTGTTTCCTTTGCTGAGAAGCTTTTTAGTTTGAATCCATCCCATTTATTGATTCTTGGAGTCTTGTTAAGGAAGTCAGATTCTAAGTTGACATGGTAGAGATTTGGGCCTACTTTTTCTTCAATCAGGCACATGGTCTCTGTTCTAGTGCCTAAGTCTTTGATCCACTCTGAGTTCAGTTTCGCGCAGGGTGAAAGACAGGGATTTAATTTCATTTTGTTATATGAGGATTTTCAGTTTTCCCAGCACCATTTGTTGAATAGCCTATCTTTTCTCCAAAGAATGCTTTTGGTGCCTTTGTCTAGTGTGAGATAACTGGATTTATGTGGGTTTGTCTCTGTGTCTTCTATTCTGTACAATTGGTCTATGTGTCTGTTTTGGTGCCAATACCATGCTGTTAGCACCAAAACAGACACATAGACCAACTGTACTATGGCTCTGTAGTACAGTTTAAGTTCTGGTATTGTGATGCCTCCTGCTTCACTCTTCTTGCTAGAAGACTAGCCTTGGCTAGTCTGGGTCTCTTATTTTTCCAGATGAATTTCATAATGGCTTTTTCTAGTTCTATTAAGAATGTCATTGAGATTTTAATAGGAACTGCATTAAATCTGTACATTTTGGTATTATGGCCATTTTGACAGTATTAATTCTGCCTACCCAGGAGCATGAGAGATCTTTCCATCTTCTACGGTCTTCTTTAATTTCTCTCTTTAGTGTTCTGTAGTTTTCATTGTAGAGGTCTTTCACCTCTTTTGTTAGATTAATTACCAAGTATTTTATTTTTATTGAGGCTATTGTGAATGGGGTAGTTTTCCTAAATTCTCTTTCAGTGGATTCTTCACTGATGCTCAATACCTATTTTTCAGCTTTAATCTTAATAGACATGTCATCTTAGAGTATCACATTCATTGTCTTCTCCATAGCTATCTTTGGGGAAAATGCCCTTGGGATATATATCTAGAGTTACCCCAGTAGAGGGTGGTCATTTTAAATACCTTTAATTCAGGCAGTGAAATAGTCAGTTGGACTGAAACATACAGAACAAAGTTAGGGCCCTTAATCCAACATCCAATACTACTGGATTATGGCCTACCCAGTGGTTTAATTTAACCTAAATTATCTCTCTGAAGACTGCTCAAAAAAGGTTATACTGTGGCGCCAGGCATGGTGGCACATGCCTGTAATCCCAGCAGCTCAGGAGGCTGAAGCAGGAGGATTCCAAGTTCAAGGCAACCTCAGCAATTTAGGGAGATCCTGTCTCAGAATAAAACATTAATAAAGAGTTGAAGATGTGGCTCCATGGTTAAGCACCCCTGGGTTCAATCCCTGGCACACACACACAAAAGAAGTCACACTCTGGGATATTTTGACATAAAAATTTTGGAGGGACACAGTTCAAACCCTTTCTCCACCTATATACAAGCATAATCAAAACAGATTATGCTCATAGACTTATATGACCCATACTATTTTATCTTGCCAATACTAACTATGAACAAATTCAGTCTCAGAAATCTAGCTGTAATTATTTTGGAATATAAAGAACAAAAGCTCTAAGTGTGGCTGATAGTATTGGTAGGGCCATTTTGTGAATTTAAAGATCAGCAGAGGAAAGGACAGAGGGAGTCAGGGAAGGGAAAGGGAGGTAATAGGGACTAAAATTGACCAAATTATGATATGTGCAGGTATGAATATGTCACAATGTATCACACTATTTTGTATAATTATAATGTGCCAATTAAAATTTTTTAAAAAGTGTGAAAGAAGATTATCCCATAAACAAACAAGAAACGTATAACTGAAGGATCTTAAGCACAGGGTGACCTGATACAGTTTGTGTTTCTCAAAAAAATCTCTGGCTCCATTGCAGATGATGTATCAGAGGGAGCCAAAGAAGATGTGGGAAGATTCAGCTGAGAGCTGGTGGGCTAGACTAAGTGAGGCAGGAAGTGGGAGAAGTAGATATTTAAGATATATCAGGAGCTGGAACTAACACAACTTTGAGAATGACAATGTGGGAATGAAACTGAGACAGACAGAATGCTGTCTGAGATGACATTGGCCTATGGCACCAAAAGAAGAGACAGGTACCACTGTCTTTTATAGAGAACACTGAAGGAGGAGCAAGTTTGAGCGTTCAGGTCTTGAGTGCAGTGTTAACAGTCAAGACTTCCACAGAGCACTGGTTAAAATGCCTTCTAGTATATGTTGGTGCTAAAATATGATATACCAAAATACTTATGTTTTCAAAAATAAAATCTGAGAAATGCAGTTATGTTCAGTTGTGTAAGCTCCAGAGTTCTATGGCTCCATGCTGAATAAAAGATTTGTAGTTCTTGAATTACTCTATAGCCACATCCCCACCCCCACTCCCAGAGTGGTTTTTTTTTCTTTTTTTCTTCTTTTTTTTTGGTTAGACCAGTTGCTCTGAGAGTAAAGAAATCTCAGAAGAAAGAAAATAGCCCATGTGGTAGGAGTTCAAAATCACATACTGTATTTCACTGCATATTCATCGCATCTGTTTTTTTTTTAGTCCAAAAATTGGTTTATAACCTTTCATCTCATAATTATCTCATGGTATAATTCTGTTTATCATGCCACATAAAAGACAGAGCAGCAATGTATGCAGCAGTGGCATATGGATATAAATTTCTCTTCTCATGCACTGCTAGTCACAGCCTAAAATTGGCAGCATATTGCACATTGTCACTATATTTTTGAAAGCTGACTTACATGGTTTGTTCAGAGTGCTGCAGGACTAAGCTTAAATACAACTTACATGAGTGACAGCACGTCTGATAATGAAACCAATGATAGCAGCACAGAATTTTCTAAGTACACACTTCATAATACTGTAGTAAATTTTCTCAAGTGTAATATTTTGATTATAATGCACAAATCAATAACCAATGTGTTAATTTTTTTCAGACAAAAAGTGCTAAACTATCTTGAAGAAATGATAAGTGTTAATTTGAACTATTTGATTTTAACATGTATTTACAAGTATTCCATGCACCCTGATTGCCCACTGAAGTCAGTTTAGTAATAAATGATTTTTAAGCAATACCAGCAGAATTAAAATTTTTAAGCAATATCAGAATTTAAAAAAAAAAAACAACAACAAAAACTTCTCACAATGGTCACATCTCACTTTTCTGCAAAAAAAATTTGACATAAAATCTGTGAGGATTATGCAGTGAAATACATTAGCAGCCAGAAAACCATCCCCTTTCCTAGTTCTTGCTACCACAATGTGTTCCAATCACAACCTACAGATTTTTATTTTAATGATCAAGACATCAAATTCATTAAAAGCAATGGATCTCAAAGTATAGTCTCTAGATGAGCAAAACACGATTTACCTGTCAGAAATCTCAGGCTCCACACAGACCTACTGAATCTGAAACTCCGAGGATGGGACCCAGAATGCGTTTTGTAACAAGTCCTGCAGGTGATTCAGGTTCAAGCTTCAAAACCACAGACAATGGCCAACTGTATTTTCCTCATATCTGCTTCTACCTATTTACAATATTTATTTTTCTGTTAAAATTTCCTTGGTGGGGACTGGAATTGTGGCTCAGTGGTACAGCGTCTGCCTAGCACATGTGACGCACTGGGTTGAATCCTCAGCACCACATAATTAATAAATAAATAAATAAATAAATGAAGGTATTGTGTCCATCTACAACTAAAAAAAATATTTTCAAAAATTTCCTTGGTGTTTCAAAATTGCATCAATATCTAAGTAAAGCTCTTTCCCCTAGCAGTGTCATCCTCACTTTTGGATCTCACGCTATCTCCCACAGATAGACACACAATATTATCTCCACTCATCTTACCATGTCCTTGAGACAACTGTTGGTGGCATTGCTCTCTTGTTCCAAGTTCCTTCAGTTCTTAGTGGTTGTATCATTCTTGGCACACTACCTTGTATCCTAAGTTCTTGTTAGCACATTCATAACAGAGATCCTGCCTTTTATTTGCCCTCATCACAGTTTCTAATAAATATAGAAAATCCAACAGAAGTCTAACTGCTGTTCTAGATCAACATTTCCCAAGGTCAGGTCTCCCAGAAGAATCACCAGAATACATGCTGGGAGAGATTCCAGGCTTCATTCCTAGTCAATTGAACCAGAAATTCCTAGGAATGGGGCATGGGAATCTGCATTTTCGGAACACATTAAATTCTTGATTATCATGGCTATGGATGGAATTCATACCGGTAAAATTTCAGATTTGGACTAACTGCTTTTTGGATGAAGAGAACGCTAAGCTAAACTCTAAGCTGATGGAACAAACTGATGGACTCGTTGTTCTTAACTTGGGGCCCATCTCTTAAGTGTTCTGTGGGTTGTAAAGTTTTACAACCACATCATACTTTGCACTTTTTAGGATTTAGTCCATGAATATTGTGAAATAATTTTCTTATCATGAGTTTTCCTCAGCCCAAATTTATGGAATGGAATTTTCAACCTAATACATTTTATCCTTTTTTTGTCCTTGCCAGATATCCATACTTCAAGAACATTTTGAAGCTATTTCTCCCAGACTTATTCATTTGCAATTTCAGGTGAAAAAGGAAAACACCAAAATGACTATCAAAGAGCAAACAACATTATTTAAAACTAGTGTTTGTTACACTGTTCTACAGCCAAATAATATCCTTGGTCTAGGTATGAAAGTTAAAACTTACTCCCCCGCTCCAAGCTCCTCCTACGAAGTGAGCACAACTCCCCATACCATTATGACTCCCAAAATGTCTGCAGACAGATCCACTGTCAAAACAGTTACTACAAAACATGTGCTATAATAAATCAGAAGAAAGTCAAGAAACAAGTGATTTTTATAATACTGCAGCAAGGGCTGGGGCTGTAGCTCAGTGGTAGAGTGCTTGCCTAACACACATGAGGCACTGGGTTCAATCCTCAGCACCACATATAAATAACAAATGAATAAAATAAAGATCCATCAACAACTAAAAAAAAAATTTATTTTAAATAAAATACTGCAGCAAGAGAAATGGTATAAACACAAAACAACAAAAGGAAAAGTTCTTTCCTGAAAGTGACATTAGGTATTTCTCAAAACAATGACTGCCCCAAACATAAAGAATTTTTATCTTGCCCCAAATATAAAAAATCTTTTTTCAATTTAATGGATTAAAATTTCACTAGTCTTTTCTAAACTAAGCTGTATAATGGAGATAACTCATGTCTGTACACATACAGGCCACTAAAGCTTGTGAAGATCAATAGCTGAAATGGTTCCAAGGTATGTTGTTAAATTTTATTTTTGGAATTTAACAATTTCCCATTTCTGGGGTTCATTTTAAGAAGATAATTTTAATGTATGTTCATAGAAGGAATATTTATTGGCTCATTCTGGCTTGTAGGACTTTTTAAAAACTGAAAACACATATAGTAAAAGTCACCCTTTCTAGGTGTACAGTTCAATAAGCTTTGACAAATATACAGAGTAGTGTAAGGGCTTCCCAAAGAGTGCTAAGCTATATGGCTCAACATAGATGCACCTGTGACTACTAAGCACTTGAAATGAGGCCAGTCCAAAACTAGATGTACTTTAAGAATGTAATACATGCCAAATTTCACAGACTTTGTTTAAAAAATGCAAATGAGATAAGTAGTAATTTTATATTTATTTTATCGAGCAACTATTTTATAGGAGTTAAGTAAAATTATTTTATCATTTTCATTTTTCTAATGTACCAATTTGAAACAGTTAAAATTTAATGATTTACAATGTGGTTCAAACGTTTTTTGACAGTGCTGACAGATTATTTCTATCCTCCAAAAAATATCTCTTGGCCCTTTGCAGTTGAAACCATAGCCCTATCCCAGCTCCTACAAATCACTGATCTGATTTGTATCACTAAAAAGTTTTGCTTTGGAGAGATAATAAAGCACTTCTCCTTATTGTTCTGTAGTTTCTGATTTTCAATAACCAGCTTGTATTATTTTTATAATTTTTATAGTTAATTTTATAAGATATTTTAAAAACCCCAGTCTATAGTTTTCATTAATCAATAGCACTCATTAACATGTTCACAAGCAAGCAGACCAACAAAAATGCACTTCGGCCATGAACTATTTTCCAAGAGATGTACATAAGTATTTCCTAATTGAATAGAGACCTCTATACACACACTTAAAAACACCACCTATTCACAGATGCTTTGAGAGCTGAGCTAGAGGTGGGGAACCTCCCACAGCTTAATTTTACTTAGTCTCAGGGAAGTGTAGAAGTCTTTTATCTGCACAAAGAAGAGGTTGAACAGAAATGCAAAGAACTGCACTGGCAAATCATTTAAAGGTGGGAGGGGAAACAGGGACAGGATGTTCTGTCCAGCAGGCAGATCTGTTAGTGGGAACTCTGTGATGTCACAGAGAGGCAGACATCAAACTTCCATGTTACACTACCCCCAAGCCTAGGCTCCCTGTGCCCGTTATGCTTTTCTTCAATTCCCCTCAAATGGAAGTAAAGTTAATTATTATTTATAATAGACATTCAGATTTCCTGCTCTTATTCACATTCACTTTTGACTTATCCTTCTGATAATGTTCAGCATCTTTCTGTTTTTCAGAATATAAGAAAAACACCAGAGGCTACCTCATTTTCTCCAAATGGGTTAATCTGAGAGCTGGATGCTACCCCGTCTGCTGCTAAACCCTTGGGATCCTTCTTGGTCAGCCTTGAGCATTTCTACCACTCACTTCCACCTCCACCCTTTCTTTACAGTCCCATAGAGAAACAAAAGACTTCCTATTTTAAGCATTTTACTACTAGTTTTTTAAAAAGAAAGGTCATAAAATGCCAACTCTGCTCTTTGGTCTGTGGTTTCTTGTTTCCTGGGGATTCTACATTCTCCCCATTCCTCTCCTCAAACCTTCTTCTTCTTCTTTTTTTTTTTTTTGTAGAAAACTCTTTCCACCAAGGGGATTGTCCCTGCCCAGTTTAGAATGTAGCCAAAGGGAGGACAACTGTTGGCTTCCACCAATTTCTATCTATGGCATCTGAATATACAGATTAGATGACAATCATTTCACCAGACCTAGATCCTTCTGGGCATTTCCTCTCTGACACTGGGAAAGGATGCCAACTCTGGGAGCTTCTTAACTATGACCACCATGGTCAGGGAGGGATTCACTGATCAGACACCAAGCTGGCAGGTACAGGCAATATCTAGAACAAACAGATGCACCTTGGACTCACAGGAGGCTACAGACCAGTGCAGAAGACAGTCAGATAATCAAAAGGATGATTATTAAATCACATGATTCTCATACTCCATCAGTGGTAGAAACAAATCTATCTGAAACCTTACAAAAAAAATAAAACTTTTTCCCTAGAGAGGTCCTACCATTGCAACACAGAGGATGGACTTGGTTTCGAATGAAAATAAACCATTGTACCGACCCGAGCATCCCACATACAGGATCTCTGATCATTCCAAAAACTCTGTGAGGAAGACATCATTATCTCTATTTCATAGATGAAGCAACAAGTTAAAAATGGATTTGCTGCAGTAGAAGTGCCAGGGTGCAGAACCTGGCACCTGATAGGCACTCAACTGGTATAAACATTGTTGTGGAATTTTTTTCAAAAGCTTTGAAAAATACAGAAAATATTATAAAAGGGAAGTAGAACATTTCCAAAGATTGCTTGTATTTGGTTTTGCATGAACTACTATCACACTCGGACAGAAGTACGCTGACCTTGTAAGTAAAAAATAAAATAAGAAAGGCTATGTGCTTTATATGCTTGAAAACCATTCAAACAATTGGCATTTAATTTTCACTCAAGTAATAAGGAGGCAACCAGCTACAAAAGCCTGACTGAAGACCTTGGGGAATTCCACAAACCCTAAAATGAGGTTTTAACCCACAATGCCTAGAAGAAAGGGTGGCTTTCAAGACTGAATGGAACAATCAATACACAGGCAATTTTTTAAAAGACTTCAACAGGGTTAGTTGTGATACAAAGGTGATAATTAGTTATAACCAACTCCCTGGGGGGAGTGACTAATTAAAAGGCTATGCAAACAGAAAACCAAATCACCCCAAGTACGCTGATCTCACATGAAACCCAGAGGTTTGTCCTTTAGTTTAACATCTGTTCAAATAATTTTTCATTGATAAAATGGTGCTCACTGTGAGTATTGCAGATGGTCTCACTTCCATATAAACTAAAAATGAGACTATTCTGCCCAGCTGGGATAAGTTTTCACCTTGATCCCCTTACAACCTAAGTTTCACAGGGCTAATATATATAAAGGGTATTAAGGTTTGAATTATGAGGTGTTTCCCAAAGCTTCTGTTAATGTAACAATATTCAGAGATGAAAGGAGTACATTATGAGAGCTGTCTGAAGAGTTCTGCACCTCTGGGAAGTTCCTGCATGATTTGCTGCCTCCTCATGGGCCCAGAACAAGGAACTCGCCCTCTATGAACTGAGACCTCTGAAACAAACTTTCCCTCCTCTAAGTTGTTCTTGTCATGTGTTTTGGTCACAGCAACACAAACACAGCAACACATATATGTGAAAGTATGAGAAAACAGGGGATGGGTCCTTTGGTTTTCTATGCCCTTTTTCTCCTTCCACACTTCTGGCTATAATTTGATTCTTCTGTTGTCACAGTAGCCAACAGTCTCAGAACACAGACTTCTAATAGCTGGACTTTTTAGCCACTGGAACAAAGGATCCGAAGAACTTCTGACATCACCTGTTTATGCTTCAGGAGTTGGCAGCATCTCTTTCCTGTGGGCAACCATCAGAGCTAGGTGTGAAAGTCTGTTGTGTGTGTGTGCGCGCGCGTGCGCGTGTGTATGCATGTGCGCTCTTTCCCTCTTTCTTGCTCAGGCACGATGGGAAATGCAGTAGTAAAGATGCCATCAGATGATCAGGGTATGGTCATTTACTCTTTTTAGAAAATAATTTAATATCGATTATCATAAGACATTTATATATTTGTAATCTTTTGTCCAATGATCCAGCTTATAGGAGAAGAGAGAGAGACATCTGTGGATAAGGGGGTTACTGTCATGAATAAAACAACTGTTCATGGTCTTAATAATCTAAGGGTCTAATAATCTAATGGTCATTAATAGGTGATCTAATAGGTAATGGTCACTAGTAAGAAAGTAGTTGAGAATTATAGAAGTCATATGTGTTTCTTATAGGCTGTGCCATAAAATTTAATAATCTCTTTCTATTGATTATGACACCCACATATATGTGAAAGTATGCATATATGTACAATACACATTCACACACATATGTATATGCAAAGAAAACGAAAAGATCACAAGGAAATCCACCAAACTTTCTTGTGGTTATTATTACCTCTAGACAGTAGAGCAGTAATTTTCACCTTCCCACTTTCCTGAATTTTTCAAATTTTATTTAACTGTCTTTTTTGATATGAATTCTTCCAACTGTAATAAGACAAAGGATAAGAGGTACTTTTATGGAAATTCTCAGTATAGAGGGCTATTATACAATAAAATAAGATTTTTACAGAGAAAACAATTGCCTAGTCCGTCCATGACTGGACAGCGCAAACGTAGGATGTGCTTTTGCCTGAGTGAGATAGCTATGAATGGGAATATGAATGGGTATTATTGATAAAGCACATCACTATCTTCCCAACATCATCTATCAACATTTTTCTTTGGAAGTTTCCTGAGTTTAGGAGAGCTGCCCTTGGATTCCATGGAAGACTCATCCTCGTGCAGCAACTGCATTGACAAAGAGGAGTGCATTCCTGAATCTAAATCCAACCTGAGCCTCTCTGTGGGCTGTTTCCCCTATGAAAACACCATTGTTTGTGAGGATACAACTACCTGTGAAGACTCAACCTCTGAGGGTTCTTCCACCAACTTCCCCCATCCTGTCCAAGGGACACAGAAGGCTGAAAGTGTAAGGAACCCCATGGAGAGACAAGATGAAGTTCAGGACAACTCAAAGAAGTTTTGCAAGCAAACTATTGCCCTGGTCTTAGACGCTGATATGGGCTCTGATCATGAAGATTCACTAACTAATTGGGATCTAAGTGGTGAAAAACCAAAGATGAAAAGGCCCGTCTGGAGACAAGATCACATTCTGGACAACCCAGAGAAGCTTTGCAAATTAACCATAACACTGATCATGGACATTCATACAGGCTCTGACCATGAAGACCCATTGGCTGATAGGGATATAAACAGAGACAGCCAGAGGATGGATGAGTGCCCACAGGAGAATACAGAACTGACTCTCCGCAAATTGGAAGATGTAATGCAAATGCTTAAGACGGTTGTAGAAAATCAGAAAGATGACAAACATTTTGATACTGTTCTCCTTCAATCTCCTCAGGAGAGGGACTTCCATATGTCCAGCAGCATCTTTCCCCATATGCATCAGGTCAGTCACCAAGAACATGAAGATTGTCAGGCCTTGCCCAAGTGGAAACCACCAGAAAATGACGGTGTCAACCACTTTCTAGAAATGCCACCCAGGCTTGAGGAAGATGAACTTATTGAGGTAAGCATGGAACTGCCTGATTTCAGAGAAAGGGGTAGGCCCAATGGGGGTGCCAGGCTGGACAGCATGGAGTCAGTCATTCTACCTGCTCTGAAGCAGGGATAGACCCTGTTACATGAGGAAATGAACAATGGGAGGACAAGAGAAAGATCAAAGCTAGGGAGGAATGGTAGTGTCAAGGAGCACAGACAAGAGGGAAGGAACAAAGACAAGGAGCAATGATATACGCAACCCAGAGAGAGAGAGAGAGAGAAAGAGAACACGTGTGTGGGCACGCAGGCATATGCATTTAAGTATTTTTTTTTTTTTAAGTTTTTTTGTAGATGGACACAATGTCTTTATTTTATTGCTCTGAATGTGGTGCTGAGGATCGAACCCAGGGCCTCACGCATGCGAGGCAAGCGCTCTACCGCTGAGCCACAATCCCAGCCCGCATTTAAGTATTAATGAGAACTGAAATTATACATTTAAACTGGGCTAACTTTGTTTAAAACAACTAGATTTCCCTAAAAGAGTAAATACTGACTCCACAGGTGCTGACATTACATGGATCTAAGTCATCTTCATTCTCTTGGCAGATGATAAGCCAGGTGACTGGTACTACAGAGCAACCAAAGGAGTGGGACACGCCTTCCCACACAGAAACCAACGTCGGGTCCATCTTCTACTGGTTCAGGAAGTTGGTGGTCTCCTCCCTACGAGGGAGAAAACAACCTGGGAGGGCAACCAAGAGCCCCAGTCTGCTGGAATCAAAGACAAGACATTTCCTTAGAAGCAAGAGAATCCAACCTCAGGAATCCCTTGAATCACTATAACCTACATACTCAGATTTTTAAATTTTTTGACCTCCCCAGTTAGACAGTCCCCATGGTTTTGTGTTTTGCCAATAAACAAAACAAATGTTCTCAATATCCATGTTGTCTTCCTCTTCCATTATAACATCTAGGCCCAGACTGAAAGTGCATTATGTTGTCTAGAAGACAGAAATTCATTCTCAGGATATTTTAGGTAGTATTAGGCTTCCTAAACAAATGGCATAATTTTTTTCTATCCACCACCATACCTTCCTACTGTATTTTCCCCCTATTTTTATTAATTCAGGAATTTACCCTCTTTTATAATTAATTCATATCCCCACTGCCAGGAGGCAGAAAGATACCTGTTAGACTCCCATAACGAAGGGGAAGCTCATTTCAATCAAGTGTTCCAGACACTCACAAAAGAGGTCTGATGTTACAGGGGGACCAGACTAGTTCTAGCATATTGGTTGGTTCTAGTAAGTTGGCTGGCATAGGAGGATGGTGAGGGCTGGCAATGCTGCTTAACCACCCAACCCCTGGCTTTCTTCATAAGATGAGGGAGATGGTACCATAGACTTCACAGGGTTTGTCGGAAAATGAACAAGATAAAGCAAGCACTAGATAAATACTGTGGCTGGTTGTGGTGGTAATGTTCCTGAGGATCTTCATTCTAGGGATATCCAAGAAGGAGAGTTGGAGTCAACTCTCATTGAGCTATTTCCCACACTAAAGCCATTTTACCAAAACTTAAGATTTTCAGCAGATCTTGATTTAACCAAGTCCTCTCTCAACCACTGCACCGTACCCTGAAATTCCTTTTCAAGTGTTATTAAAATTGTACAGGTCAGGGCTGGGATTGTGGCTCTGTGGTAAAGTGCTTGCCTCGCATGCATGAGGCACTGGGTTCAATCCTCAGCATTACATAAAAATAAATAAAGATATTGTGTCCATCTACAACTAATAAAAATATTTTTTTTAAAATTGTACAGGTCAACTTCTTTGAGGAAGCCTGGAATCATCCTTCTGATTCTTCCCCAATTCTTTGTTTTTTTTTTGTACTGGAGATTGAACTCAGGGGCACTCGACCACTGAGCCACATCCCCAAGCCCTATTTTGTGTTTTATGTAGAGACAGGGTCTCACTGAGTTGCTTAGCGCCTCGCCATTGCTGAGGCTGGCTTTGAACTCGCGATTCTCCTGTCTCAGCCTCACTAAGTGCTAGGATTACAGGCTTGCGCCACCGCGCCAGGCTTCTTCCCCAATTTTTGCCAATGCATCTCCCATGGCCACCATCATCTTCCTCACTCACTCACAGGTTTTTCCAAAGGTTCTCCCCCTTCAGCTTTTTACTACTACTCTGTGTGACCTTCAGAGTTCATGTGAAAAGCATATGAGTATTCTCAGAGGCCTTCCCTGGCTCAATTCCAACCTCTTATCTCCTTCCTCCCTCCCTTACCCAAACATTGAGCACATAGAAATGTCTAAAATTTTACTACCTTAACGTACCAAAAAAGATGCCTGGCTCTTTGGGCTCAAGGGGCTTCTTATTTAAGCATTAAAGCCATGTAAAGATGACTATAAAGGGTTGTGAGTGGGAATAGTCTGTAGGAGGTATACAAAGGGAAATGAAGAAAGACTATCAGTAGAGGAAGGGTGACTTTCAAAGTTTTCATATATGAGGCTCCCTGAGGTAGAAATATTGTAGTTTGAGGTGGAGGACTTTCAGCTGCCAGATAAATGACAGTGAAGGTGAAATTGTGGCTAGTTCAACATGCATGTGAGAAACGTGTGGCTAATGTGGCCCAGGAAAGACAACAGAGAGGCAAGGGAAGAGATCAAAGAATAGGGCTGTTTGACCAATACAGTGTGCATGCCAAAGGTCAAACATGAGTCTCTTCACAAATTTGTCTCTTCTTCACCTCTCTGAGAACTCCATCCTATTTCACTGGCTCACTCCAACACCCTCTTCCCCCTTTGCCTGCTCTTTCACTTCACTAACAACTGTAGTCCCATCCCCACACCTGTCCCTGAAAATCATCTCATCAAAGTGCCTCATTCCCAGAGTGTGGCACATCCACCACCTCTAGTCACATGCACAATGCCTGCCCTTCTCTTCTTCCACATCTGCTTTTAATTTCTACTTACCCAATTCCCCCTTATTAGGGTCATCGCACAAAACCACTGAGATTTTCTTCTCCATTCCCAGACTGCGTGGGCAATTCATCCTTCAAGTAAGTACCTGAACTAGGGTTACTATGAGCCCGACACTAATTACCTGAGGTGAACCTGACCATGTACTTCCTTCAGTTAAATCCTGGTCCTCAGTCACCCTCATACCATGACCTGTACTTTCCAGCTCTCCTATAAATCTATTTTACCAAGAAACTTTGAGATCTTGAGGGCAAACACCAAGTCTTAGTTCTTATACTACACAATACAAAGTGTCTAGTCTAGAATAATCTTTCTGACTTTATGTAATTCTTTCAGTGTTTTCAATATATCCCACGTCTCTCAAATTTTTCAACACAATTCCTTAGAAGTGAAACACAGCCACTTAAAGAGTTACTTTTCTTTACATCAAAGTGATTGACCTGCAGGGTTAAAGGTCATGAAGGGAAAGGGAGACAAAAAGAAGAGAAAATGACCATTAGAAGAAGGTCAAGTAATAGGACAATCTATAGATTGAGGAACCTATTGAGAGCAGAAAAATATAAAATCTAATTTGGAAAGGTTGTTTCTTGATTATGGAATGAAAATAAACCCTTGACTAAGCATCCCACAAAAAACCCACTAATCTTTAAAAAAAAAAAAAAAAAAAGTAAGAAGACATCATTATTTCTATTTCATAGATGAAGCAACAATAGGTTAAAAATAAATTTACTGCTGCTAGAGTGGCAGGATAAGGGCCTAAGGGCCTAGAACTTGAAAAGGCACCTGGTGGGATTTTTTTCAACAGTTTTAAAAAAATATAGAAAATATTCTAAGAGGGAACTAGAAAAGTTCAAAAGGCTGCCCGGATTTGGTGTTGGGGCACTATCAGACATGGTCAGAGGTACGCTGAGCCTAAAAATAGAAAATAAAAGAAGAAAGGCTATGTGCCTTATATGTTGGGCAACTATTCAAAAAATTGGCATTGAATTCTCACTTAATTTCTTTCTTTTTTTTTTTTTTTTTTGGTACTGGAGATTGAACTCAGGGGCACTCGACCACTGAGCCACATCCCCAGCCCTATTTTGTGTTTTTTTTTATGTAGAGACAGGGTCTCACTGAGTTGCTTAGCGCCTCGCCTTTGCTGAGGCTGGCTTTGAACTCACGATTCTCCTGTCTCAGCCTCCCTAAGTGCTGGGATTACAGGCTTGCGCCACCGCGCCCGGCTACTTAATTTCATTACTTGGAGGCAAGTAATAAGTTTCCATTTATTTATGATGAAGGTAACTGGCTCCATCACGTAAGAGCCTGGCCACAAACTTTGGGGAATTCAACCAAGGCTATAATGAGGTTCTACCTGCAATGCCTAGAAGAAAGGGTGGCTTTAAAGACTGAACAACTGAATGAGGCAATCTAAACACAGGCCATTTTTAAAGACTTCCATTTGGTTAGTTGTGATACAAGAGTAACGATTATTTTTAACCCAGGAGGAGTCAGCACATGAAGGACTTATCAAAAGTTCATATAAACAAACAAACAAAAAAACAAATAAACCGCAATATGTTTCTCTCCCATGAACACCAGAGGGTTGTCACTTAGCACAGTATCTGCAAAAAATTATTTTTCATTGATAGTGATGCTTACAAAGGACTATGATTACTGTAAGGATAGTCCCACACCCATAAAAGATGAAAATGAGACTCTATTCTGCTCAGCTGTCTAAAGTTTTCAAAATCATCCCCTTAAGCCCTAAGTTCCACACAGGTGATGTACAGCATGGTGACCACACTTAACTAATAGCATATACTATAATCTAAAATGGTAGACCTTAGGTGTTCTTAACCATGCACACACAAATACCAACTATGTAAAGTGAAAGAGGTGTTATTTGAATATTTCAAAGTGTACACAAAAATAAATCATCACATCACACGTCTTAAATGTACAATTTCTATCTGCCAATTATACCTCAATAAAACTCAAGAAGGGATTGGTACTCTTGGCTGGCTCTCAAAGAGTTCAGTTTCTAGCTGCTTAGGAGGAAATTTTGTCATCTGATCCCACAAATTTGGCCAAATCCTGAAAGCTAGTCAAATCCTGGCACAAGAATTATCCTTGTCTTTGCTTCTAAGGAAATAGCCTTTCTTTCAGAGTCCTATGCAAATGCACTCCAGGGCACAGTGCAGGACTTTCTACAGCAGCTCTGTCCAACAGGACTTTCTGAGATGAGGGGAACTTTCATCTGTCCTAATAAAGGAGCCACCAGTACCATGCTCACTGGCCATTTGAAAACTGGCAATATAAATCAAAAACCAAGTCTTTCTTTTAACTCAGTTTTACCTTTAGTAGCCATGTGTGGCTGGTGGCTGACAGTGATGCATAGCACAGTTCTGCAGCTTCTGGAGCAAAGCCTTACAGTGTGTTTGTCTGCTTCCTATTCAGTGCCTGTACATGTGTCAGAATTTGGTCTAGGCCTTGCTTTCAGGGCAATGCTAGGTGAAGGGGTTGTGGGAGGGGAGATCTAGAGTTCTCATGTACTGGCTTTGCTGATGAACTCCTATGGACACAGGACATAGGAGCAGCAGCAGACAACTCCAGAGAGCCTATGGTTCTAAAGGCACATCTGGATTCTCCCAATTGTACAACTTAATATTAGAAAGAAAATACACATCTCAGAGAGTTGTCATGAACTTAAATGATCAAGCACAGGAAAGAATGAAAGGAGTATGTGGCATCTGGTACAGGCTTGGTAACAGTCAACTGTGCTTATACCAAAATGTTTTATTTAATCCCCTCTCCCCTCAATCAAACACTCAGGCTCCAATAAGCTCCACTCCCCAACATCCACACCCAAAATAAACACTACAAATATTGTCGCTAAGAATTTGGTTCAGAAGGAGGTTCTTGTCACAATAATTCTTATAAAATAAAACAAGAAATGGAAATAAGGTGACTTCCCTGTTTTAAAAAAGTATCACTATTAGTCCATTAACATTGGTTCTTTTTTTCCACCTCAATATTATTTTGTATTGGTAAAATACATATAAAATTGACTGCCTTATCCATTTTTAAGTGCACAATTCAGAAGTATTAAGGAAATTCATACTTATATATTGCCAAAAGTAAAGCAGCATATTAATGTGCAATAGCTTTAAAACCTATATAAAGAAAACATCAAATTGAGAATAATGCTCATGGAGAAATGAGAAACTAAGGGATCAGCAAAGTGGGGAAAGTGAGGGCCTAAGTTTATATCTAATTCTTGATTTTCTTAAAAAATAATGTTTCAAATAGCCAAAATGTTAAGATGGACAAACTGAGTTGTAATACATAAGTGTTTATTGTATCATTTTCCATGTTTTCATGTACTCTTCTTTTACCTTTTTATTTTTTTATTTTTGGTACCAAGGATTGAACTCAAGGATACTCGACAACTGAGCCACATTCCCGGCTCTATTTTGTGTTTTATTTAGAGACAGGGCCTCACTGGGTTGCTGCGTGCCACGCCATTGCTGAGGCTGGCTTTGAACTTGCAATTCTCCATCTCAGTCTCACAAAGTGCAGGGATTATAGGCATGCAACACCACACCCAGCCATTACCTTTTTATCTGGACCTCAGTTTACCCTTTAGAAAAGCTGCAAATATACTGACGGGTATCCATATATACCTGAGCCTGTTACTTCAATGTTGACTTTTTTTAAAAAATATTTTTAGTTCTAGATGGACACAATACCTTCATTTTATTTATTTATTTTTATGTGGTGTTGAGGATCAAACCCAGCGACTCACATGTGCCAGTCAAGGGCTCCTCCACTGAACCACAGCCCCATCTAACAGTGTTGATATTTCATACAACTAGCACAATGAGCAGACCACAATGTTAACTTTGGTGCAATACCAATAACTAAGATAAAGGCAGTACTGGGATTGCCCCAGTTCTTCCACTAATATCTCTTTGCTACTCTACAATTTCTATAGAAACACAATGTGCACTTAATTGTAATTTCTCCTTCGTTATCTGCAGTCTGTGACAGGACCTCAGTCTTCCCTTACCTTTCATGACCTGATAATGATCAGTTATTGAGCCTAATAGCCCACAGTTGGAGTTGTTTCATATTTATCATACTTAAGGTAAGAGAATGTATGTTGGCAGGAATAACTTGGAAGCTTTGCTGTGTCTTCCCTGCATTGTGTGACAGTTTGAGGGTAACTTTTGAAATATTTTTTGAATATTTCACAATTCAAAAATGAAAGCCATGTGCAGTGGCCCATGCTTGTAAACCAAACTACTCAGAAGGCTGAGGCAAGAAGACCAAAAACCTGAAGTAGGCTGGGGCAGCTTAACAAGACCTCTATGAAATTGAATTGTAAAATAAACTGGTGATGTAGTTAAGTGTTAAAGTGCTTGTTTAGCATGTACAAGTATCTGGGTTTGATTCCCAGCAAGACAAAAATAAAGACAAGAAGTAAACAAGTGAGTGACTGTGGGAGGGTGGGTAAAGAACATGATCTGAATTCTCTCGAGAAACACATACAAGAAGACATTTTATATATAAAAAGAAAGAATTATGATAAAGAATTGACTCATGAGGATATGAAGGTTAAAAAGTCCTCAGACCTCTCATCTGTAACTTGAAGAGCAAGGGGAAAAAAATAGTAATGTTCAAATCTGAGTTTGTGGGCTTGAGACGCAGATGATCTAATGGGACATGCCCTACTCTGTTCAAAAGGTAGGAAGAACCTGAAATCCTGAGCAAAAGCAAAGCTCTGCTTCCACAAGGACCAGGACACCTCGAGGAACTGAAGACGCTCTCCAGACAGATAACATGTGGGCACAAGGGAACAAGGACAACAAACAGAGAGCGGCTGGGCAGAAATGGTAGAAAGACACAGGGTTTTCAACCTCTGGAATAAGGCAGAAGCCCAGCTAGGAAATACACAGAAAGAGCA